>NW_015149071.1:324519-336806 GCF_001465965.1 Polistes dominula | reverse complement strand
AACGTGAGGAGCTGGAGAAGATCCTGAAGAAGACAATTCAACCAGAGTCAATCGTAGAAGCAATGCTGTCTTCAGAAGCTGCCTGGAATGCAACGAACACTTTTGCCACAGAAGTGCTTACAGAGCTGCGTTCCATCGAGAGAAAAAGAGCAAAAGACAGAATCTAGAAGGAAGAAATAACATCTTAGCCACCAGAAGGAAGAGCGACATCTAATTCCTCCCCCCGCGAAGAAATGCCTTACGGCAGTACCATGGGGGATCAGAGGATAGAAGAGAAAGGGGTTTAGGGTTTAGTGGGTAGGGGCGTCAGCGTCGAGTTTTAGTATGACGCTGCGTCGAGTCGCCACATATCCAGGCCAAACAGTTATGCCTAGAATCCGTAAAGAGGATTCCCCCCCCCCTAAGGGAGAAAAAAAAACACACACACACACACACCTTATCAATGCGGCACTTATAATACCATAAGATATTTTGAGAGATTACTGAAGAGTATATTGTTATATTTATTGCACTCAAACTGTCAGATTATGTATTGAAATGTATGGGAGAACCAATCTTTGATAGGTTAAGTTTATTATTTACTATCTTTTCTGTAAGGGCATCACGATTATCAGTTTTTTTAGTATCCCCATAGAAGGTTGAGACTGTTGACATCACCAAAGATGATGAAGGTTTCGATACTTTGTTTATTAAGTGTATAAGTTCTTACTCCTCAATGTGCTGATTGTTAGAAATATAGATGCTGCATAAGTAGAGTTTGTTAGGAATGATTATTTGAACCACTGTGACCTGCTAATTAAACGTAACTATGATTTCTTGAATAAAGATAGAATAAGGCGCTAGTGTAGCGACTCTTTTGCTTGCATATGTGTTAGTGCAAATATTATAAAAGATGTTATAATTTTTTTTAGCTTGCCTCAGCGGTTATTTTTAAAGTTTTTGAAGTGAAAACTTCTTTAGAATGAGGATGATTTAAGAATATGTAACGCTAGGGCATAACGAAAACGAGTCGAAACGGATGTAAGAAGAGAAAAAGAGACAGACATTTAGGATTGGGCCTGCGAAGGAATAAGATATTATATAGCTACACAGTTTTTCATATTCTCCGTCTCCTCTTTGTGCTATGCTTCGTAGTCATCACTCCTGGTTGTATATGTGTGTGTTTGTGCGCAACTGCATACTACGAAGCATAGACACAAATACAATAATTTCGATACTATACCTGTTTGCAAGTAAGAGCGATAGAAGGGTAGAAGAAAAAACAAAGATAAGCACGTAGGTATTCGACAAAAGAATAGGGTAGAAACGAATCGACGGTCGAAATAAAGAAAGAAGGTGTGTGATCTGCATTTTTTTACCAAACGTGTCATTTGTTTTATATTTAAAAAATTTTCTATTTTTTTAACAATTGGTATTAAATTCTTTATTCTGCAAATATTATAATTAATAATTAGGAAATACATAGAATATATAATAAGTGTATTGTCTGAAATATTTTATAAAAAAGAATTATTACAAGATACAAGAGAAAAAGAATTAGATAACAATATAGAATACATTAAGAGCAGCTGACAAATTCCTTTAAAAAGCAAATAAATTACTGTCTTCTTTTTATTTTGCTTCTTTACAATATATATTTGATTCATAAAGACAAAATATGTCTATTAAAAGGTATAGCCGGATAAGTATGGGAAATCTGCCCCCGAGGCTTTTTTGACTCGCACTTGGGGGATCGATTTGGTGTCAAATAAAATTAATTCACCTCAAATTTTAGCTCTTTTACTCAAACGGTTCTCGAGATTTTCAAAAAAACCTGTTTTTTCGATTTTATTTTTATTTTTATAGTAAAATTCAAAACTAATCAATGATGATTTTTTTTCTAGTTCTTAGGTGTCCAAGACATGAAAAAAAGTATGATCATAATATTTTAAAGAAAAGCCGATTCTTGGCGGACGAAAGAAAATTAAAATCTTTTTTTTTTTTTTAGCATTTTTGAAATACGTCACTTACCAAAATTTGTCAGAATATGTTTTTTATACTCCTCTACACTCAGGAATTTTCTTGAATTTTTTGAAGTAATGGAACAATATGGTACAAAAAACTCATTTTTTTTTCTAAAATCTCAAGTTTCAACTAACTTATATATATATATATTAGGGTGTGTCAAAAAAATGACTTTTTTTTTTCAAGTGCCACGCAAAAATGGGTTCCTAGACACCTTAAAAGAATTCTCACCCAATATAAGCTCTTAATTTTAATAGGAAGATCCTCCGCATCGCAGTTTTTTATTTTTTTTTCAGTCCAATAGATTAAAATTCATACCTCATTATTTATTGATTGCACAGAAAAATGTTCTAGACGAATTTTGTAGGAAATTTAATGCTCTACAAAAAAGGTATTTTATACTTTTTCCGTAAACCTGACCATTTGAATGATATTGAAGATTTAAATTTGATGCTTTTTAGACAAATCTCATTTTTGCATATGATCCTGAGTGTAGAGGAGTATAAAAAACATATTCTGACGAATTATGATAAGTGACGTATTTTAAAAAAGCTAAAAAAAAGATTTTTATTTTCTTTCGTCCGCCAAAAATCGGCTTTTCTTTAAAATATTATGATCATACTTTTTTTCATGTCTTGGACACCTAAGAACTAGAAAAAAAATCATCATTGATTAGTTTTGAATTTTACTATAAAAATAAAAATAAAATCAAAAAAACAGGTTTTTTTGAAAATCTCGAGAACCGTTTGAGTAAAAGAGCTAATATTCGAGGTGAATTAATTTTATTCGACACCAAATCGATCCCCTAAATGCGAGTCAAAAAAGCCACGGGGGCAGATTTCCCATACTTATCTGGTTATACCCTTTGATTTTTATTTTTTTATAAAAAATATCCAAAGACATGTACTTACCCATGCATATAAGAAAATTATATTATTAATTATAATATTTGCGTATTTAAGAAAATTATACAAATTTTTAATCGAATAAAAACATTTTTACACGTTGAACGCCCAGCATGAATCAGTGGAGTTTACCACGGTGCTGAAATTTCAGACTCGTTGTGTACACAGTTCGATAAGCTGAGAGAACTGACCTTTGTTTCATATGGTAATAATATTATAATAAATAAATCCTACAATTATCTTACTCTTGAAACTGTGCATTTGTTTGATTCTCTGGAAACTTAGTTTATTGAAGGTTTCACTTCTAACACGTGTGATTTGCACAAATGATTTTTTTTCAGAAAGATTATTTCTGTTTATAATTTGTCGATTAGCAGCTGGAGATGCTCATGTTTGTTGTAAAACCCGTTGAGGTTTCATAAGATGATGGTGAGTGGTATTTTTAGAGATAATTTGTATGCGTGGTTTACGAGAAATCACAGTCAAAGTCGGAAAGGTAGTTTAGTGGGACGTCTTTGGAGAGGGGACCATGGGTGGTGCGGGACTTCGATGATTTATTTTCCAGCTATCTGACCAGACGACACAGTTTGTTTTTTGATGCTTTTGGGGATTACAGATTTTTATCATGTTAAACAGGGCTGCAGTGTTAGTAGTATATTCTTTAAATATATTATATAAGTTTTTGTTACTATAAATATTTTTAGGAGGCTTTTGAGTTGGTTGAAGTCTAGAATAAATCAGTTGTTTGAGTTATTAATCATAGGTTTGGCGGTTTTTACATCTCTCCTATTATCCCGATGGCTTTATTAGTTGATGTGCTCCTTTTAAATTTCTTGATGGTGCTAGTCATTATTGGAGCGGCATTGATCTCAGTTTTTGTACTTGAACATTTGCAGTTTGTGCTATCAACTAAAAGATCGTGTTTATCGTCATCGTATGGGTGACTAGTAGTTGATATTTATAAGGGTCTCTTTTAGAGTGTGGTTGCTTGTTTACTAGGCAATTTGATCTTCGTGCCACCAGTAATATCGACGAGGGTCACAGGTTTGCTATTTGTGTTGTTAGAATTTTATCGCATTTTTTTTGTTTTTACTGAGGACGGCTTTTAGGAGTTTTCCGCCTGTGGCTGGCCATCCTTGTATGGATTTCTTTTTATTGTCGATTTGTCGCACTTTTCGGGCGAGTGTTCCTTTTATTTACACTGATAACAACTGAGTTTATTCGTGGGCGCGAAGATTCTATTCTGTGTGTTGTCATGGATGGTTAGAAAAGATTTTGGAATTTTTGGGAAATCTTCTGAGTTTACGTAGATTTGTTTTCTAAAATTTATGAGAAAATTGGTTTTTGTATTCCCGTTCGAAGAAAAAACATCTTGGATGTCATTCGGATGTTGTAGTTTCTGAAGATATTTTCAATATATTCGTGCGGGATAAAAACTAATACATTAAATAGAATAATTCTTGTAGATAAATTTAATAATTATCTGACTGTAGTGGAAGTATTACAGGTATGAATAAAATTTCATGGTTGTTTGTAAAGTAGGCTGTTGTATTTTTATTGTCGAAGTGCAAATGTCGGGCTTTGGATATTCGAAAGAAAAATCGGATGGCATTAGATCTGATAATATTTGTTATAGTATATACATGGTTTTTAAATAGTTGTATCGTTTATAATAACTATTATAATAGCTTAGCCTTCATTCGGTAATAGACTGCTCATTGTAGCGGTAACATAGAATCTTTTATGGTTAAGTAGTTGGAAGATTGATTGGTCTTACTTTCACTATAGCTCATGTTATGTACAAGAGGTAGAATTTATATGAGTTGTCTGTACATATACACATCAGTGTGATGACCTACATTAACACTATGATGGTGATACTTTGTATAAGAGAGTATAAAAAAGCTAGCGAATACGAACAAACGAGCGAATGAAAGAGTTACCGATAATTGAAATTAACGTATTCGCAGAGGTGATCGCGATTAGAAATAAATTAGAAAATACGTCTAATAAATTTAGCTGTTCGTAGACTATTGTCAATAAATTTCTTTAAAATTAGATGTAGAATAAATTACAAAGACTGAAGTCTGAAAGAATAAGAAAGTCTGAAGAATATTGCTTTGTTAGGGGACAATAAAGAGGCATTAATTAATAAGGCGAAAATATTAATAGATAATACTAAAGATCTGGGACTGCAATTAAGCACGAAAAAAAACAAATATATGATAACCGATATAGTTCAGAATATGCCTAGTACTGGAACTTTGGTCTCCGGGATAAAATTTTCGAACGGTTCAGCAACTTTAGGTATTTAGGATCGATCATAAACCAGATGAACGAAATTAAAGAAGAACTTAAGAAAAGAATCAATTTACGAAATTCATGTTTTTATTCGGTTCACAAATTACTTAGCTCGCAGTTGCTGTCTAGGCTATTAAAAATCAGGATATACAGGACAATCATCCTGCCGGTAGTCCTTTATGGTTGCGAATCGTGATCGCTTACGTTACGGGACGAAATGAAATTTAGGGTTTTTGAAAACATTAAGTGCCCTATAGTTCAACATGTGCCTAAACCCATTATCTACAATATTGAACAAAACTAAATATGGATATCAAATCAGAAATAACAGACAAACGCAGTACACAATAAACCACCTAATGTATGTAGATGACATAAAACTATATGCAGCAACAGGAACACAATTAAACACACTTCTAAGAATCATAGAAAATTTTACATCTGACATAAAAATGCAATTCGGAATAGACAAATTCAGGACAACACATATTGAAAGAGGACAATAGATTACAGACAATACACAAAGAACATTACAGAACGAATTACTACAAAACTTAGAAAAAAAATGAAACATACAAATACCTCGGCTTCGAACAAAATACTAAGATAAACCATACAGAAATTAAAAAACAATACTAACAAAGACTCACAAAAATACTTAAAACCAAACTAAATTCAAAAATTCTCGTCAAAACAATAAACAAAAACGCAATATCAGTCCTCACATATTCCTTCGGAATCATCAATTAGTCAAACACAGACTTAGATGACACCAATAGAATAACGAGAACACACCTGACAAAGTCACTAAAAACTACACCCGAAATCATGTGTAGAGAGATTAACAATAAGTAGAGAAGAAGGTGGAAGGGGAATAACAGACATAAAAGCGTTACACAATAGAAAAATAAAAAACTCCGCAAATTCTTTCACACAAAAGAAATACAACTACATGAAGCAGTAACGAAAGCCGACAAAAATTACACACCACTAAACCTATCGACAAACAATACAGACATAGATAACTATAACAACATAGACCATACACAAAGCAAAATAAACGCATGGGCCACAAAAAAATTACACGGAAAACACTACTACATCACTACAGACGAAAAAATAAAAAAAAACGACACATACGAATGGCTAAAAAAAGGAAACCTTTTCCCAGAAACCGAAGGATTCCTAATCGCAATCCAAGATCAGGTAATCTCAACAAAAAATTACCTCAAATACATAGTAAAAGACATAAACATACAAGATGACAAATGCCGGAAATGTAAATTAGTAGTCGAAACAATAGAACCCATAACAGGAGGTTGTAAAATACTAGCAAACACCAAATACACGGAAAGACACAACACGGACGCAAAAATCATACATAAAGCAATAGTGAACAAATACAAACTGGAGAACACTACAACACCATACTACAAATACACACCAACAACAATAATATATAGTGAAAAGTACAAACTATACTGGGACACAACATTACACACAGACAAAACAGTAAAATACAACAGACCTGACATCACATTTACAAACAAAGAAGACAAGACAACATACCTAATAGACATCTTAGTACCAAACGACATCAACATCACACAGAAATACACAGAAAAAATAGAAAAATACACACCACTTGCACAAGAAATACACAGAATATGGAAACAAAAAAAGGTGCACATCATTCCTTTCATCGTATCTGCAACAGTCATTACACCGAACAATTTTAAACCACATCTCACACAACTACAACTAGACCCAAATATACATCAAGAAATACAAAAGGCGGTTATATTAAAAACATGCAACATAACCAGAGCCTTCTTAATCTCAGGAGATGAAAGCAGTCAGACGTGGCAAGAGTCCTGTCTGATATGCTGATATGCCTGAGAAATCAGAGAGAAATAATAAAATAAAAAAAAAAGTAAAAATAAAAATTAAAAAAAATAATAATAATAATAGCAATGTGATAAGCAATTAAACAGTCATGTATCTTGACAAGTTTTATACGTTAGCTTACAATAAAAGATCAATGCAATGAAGACTATTTAGGAATTATAAATAAAATTTATGTAAAAGGGATTTTCGAATACAAATTGTTGAACATTATTATAGGCACACGTTAACTTCGACAACGTTATTTCTATATTAACACTTACCCGACCGTTTGGGTAGATTTACCTTTTTCCAAGTTAGTCGGTTGCCGACTGCTCGGATAGATCTATCTTTTTTATCTGAGGAACGCTTCTTTCTCTATAGAGCTTATTTATATAGGATAAAAACATATAATAAAATGCATCAATTTTTAAATCTTTTATTGCTCATTATTACGGCTCTTTATTTTTGGGATTTCGATGAAGTCTTTGCCAGCCATAAAATTATTTTTTATAATAGAGCACTACTTTAGAAAAATGCGCGGTAGGGAGCGCAGTTTTGCTTTTCCGAGCGCGGTGGAAACTGTAGAGGTCTCTGTGAGGCGTTCGGTCAGCTAAGTGTTAAGATTTATTTCCTTCTTATTTTGGTATTTCCGAATCTTCGGTTGTTCTCTCTCGAAATAAAAGAGATCAACTTTCTTGCCACCTCGTAAATAAGTAGTTCCCATCCATCGAGGCTTGTGTACGCGCCGAAGGAACGCGATAACACGATCGATTCGACGGTGTCGAGCTGCTTGCTTACTGGGGATGGAATCACGTTAAGAAAAGAAACGTCATTGTTCTTGTTGTCGTTTGTGTGCTGGTAACTCGTAGATTGGTACTACTGACTAGACTATTAGTTACCTTATCACTTACACTATTTATACTCGTATATATACAGGGTAGTTCACTTAAGTGTTACATAGATTAGAAGTGAAACTTTTTTGGTGACGGTAACGAAATTTTATAATTTTATGAAATGACAAGAATAAAGGGATACAGAGAATAGAATAAAAACAGCAATCGATCAACAGTTTAAAACGAATTTATAAAAGGTTCTAATGAAAGTATTGTATGTATGAAAATGTTGATTAATAGTTATTACGAAATGTGTTTGTTTATAGAAGGATAAGTGAATATGAGAAAGATATGATAGATGATTAAAAAAAAAGAAAATAATTAAGTCGTGAGCTGACCAATAAGGGAGTAAAAAGAGTCAAAAAGTAGAGAGTAAAAAGTAGAGAGTAAAGAGTATTTAGAATGTTTCGTTAGACGAGATATAACAATTCCAAACGTTAAATTTTGATATAATAGTTCGAATTTAAAATATTATTGAGTTCATTCATATAAATTTAATCGAATACACTCCCGAAGTTTCTAACATTTTGAAAAAACATTACAATAAAATACCAATATTATTGAGTAATTATTTCTAAGTAAATTTTAAATCGGCGAGATCACAGCCCCTAATTAAATTTTTTGAAAATACATTTAACCTATAAATGTCAAATAATTCTACTAAAACGACAACGCGGTCAGGCACAACAATCGATGCGCTATTCCAAAGATATCTGGATTGAATTGAAATTAAGGTTGCTATTTCATAATTTAGTTACCATAAGCCATTCATATCATTTTTCGAAATAGAACAGATGAAAACTGAATAAACAATTATACAGGATAATTTAGTAACTCTTGCCACCTAAATAGCTTAGGCAATATGATAGTTGCAGAAAAACCTATTAAAAAAAAGTTGCATGAAAAATTCAGAACTAAAATATGGCATTATCTTTTTTTCACTAAGTTTAGTCGTTTTCGAGATTTATTAATCAACTTTGTTTTTTTTTAATTAACGCTATATTTTAATACTTATTTTCTTATAGAGGTTGTCAAGACGAGTCTAATGATGTGCCACATTAATATTTTTGAAGGTCAACGAAAGTTAAAACTGGCAAACAAGTCTGCTACAATACAGCTCTTTCGCGTCAGGGTTGCGTCAGGGTTGCGTCATCCCTCCCCGAAGGTCTACCACCTTGTCGTGGTGGGGAGGCTTAGGTGTTCCCGTGGCCTGTGTGAGGGGTAACTCCTTCACACTGGTGGGGAACACTGACCAAGAGTAGACCCATTCCTCCCCCTGTGGGAGGGGATTGTAGAATACTCCCACAGTACCCCCTGCTTGTCGGAAGACTAAAAGGGGGCCAGGTAGCGGTCATCATTGTCCTGTGGTCCTGACAGGACAATGCTCTGACTCAAGGTTCCGCCCTTGCCTTCGCCAGGCATGCCTAACACTTACTCCTTTGCCGAGTGTAGCATGATCCTAAACCCCTGTTCCTCTCCCCTTAATAGCTCAATCCCTCTTTACTCCTTACCTTTTTCTACACTAGAGTTTGCCTCCAAAATCATCAAAATGAATACGAATATGGAAGGTAAAACCACTAGTACTAGACAGATCGGAAGGGAAACCCGATCCACGGCGGCTGCAGGGGGTGGTCTGACAGGCCCCCGGTCGTAGACAGCTAGCGACTGTCATGAGCCTTAGGTAGGCGACCCAGTCTCGGCTCTGGGAATCACGTCGGGAAGGTCCCTGCAGGTAAGCAACCTGGCCTGCAGTGGCAGCAATGCGACAGGAAGAATGGTAGGCGACAATGGCGCTGAACTAGAAGAGTGGCAGAAGGCTGCTCATGCCATCAAAAGGCTAGGTCTGAGTGAAGCCATCTCAGTAAGCTCCATTCAGAGCCAGAAGAGGAGGCGGCAGGCCACTGCGTCTGATGGGGAGGAGGACTTAACAACAGGGACCTCAAAAATTAAGGACCGGACGTATTCAGCGACATCGGTCCGTTTGCTGGAGCCGGGACGGCTGGCGGAGAAGGCCAGGAACCTTATCTCCACAGCGGAGGAGGAAAGGAGGAGGTCCCGAAACATCAAGGGGGAGGTCTTTGGGCGCATGAAGGGTAGCCTTATGGGTGCCCTCAGCCTTGTAACGGAAATGGAACGGCGCCTTACTCAGGGGGACAAGGCCCCCCCTGAGAGTGAGGCAGTCCGACAACTCAGAAGAGAATTAAAGGAGCTAGAGGCTCGTCACGACGCCGCTCTGGAAAAGATAAAAACCCTACAGAGGGGCCAGAGGGCAAAAAAGTGTGCCTCGCCCCCCCCCCTGCTAGAGATCAGAATGCGATAGATCGAGTTCTGGCAGAGGTGCGGGCTCTTGCCAGGACGGTCGCAGAGCTGCAGCGATCGAGGGGGGAGGTGTCGGCTCCGACTGTGTCTGCGGCTCCATCTGTTGTGAAGTTTAGTTTTGGATCGGGGACGGGTCGTGCATCTGGGTCGGGAGCGGGAGTTGCTCCGCGCCCGGTTGCTGTTGCACCACATGTAAGTGGGGTGTCGTGCCCGGCTGGTAAAATGCCGCGGGCTACGCCTGGGGTTGTGCCAGGTCCAGCGCCCAAGGAGGACACGAGTTTCACAGTGGTGCTCGGTAAGAAGAAACGCAGAGCTATGGGGAGGCACCCCGGAACGGCGTCGTGCCATGGTACTGCCCCCATCAGCGAAAAGGCCCCTCCAGGAGGGAGGGGTAGCAGAAAGGGAGTTAAAAACACTCCGAAGACAAAAGAGCATAAGAAGAAACGCGACAGGGGGAATGAGCGGTCAGCGGCCGTCTCCCTTACGTGTCCGGGCGAGGTGTCATATCGGGATGCCGTTCTTCGGGCAACAGAAAAGCTTAACCTCAAGGAACTCGGCGTGACCGAGATGAAATATAGAAGAGGCCAATCGGGTTCCCTGATATGGCAGGTCCGTGGAGCTAATGCTGAAAAAAAGGCGGACGGCGTCGCGAAGGCTCTAAAAAGGATCCTCCCGGAGGTCAAAGTAGCAAGACCTCAGCGATTGGTCGATGTGCGACTCGTGGGGCTGGACGTCGCTGCAACGAGCACATCCATACGTTGCGCGCTGATGGAAACGAGATCGGGCGTTGACCCGAATTCCATCAAAGTCGGCGAGATCCGCGCGGGCCGCGGTAGGTTAGGGGAAGTAACTGTCTCCGTCCCTGCTGCTATGGCCCGTGCAGCCCTTAAAAAGGGTAAAATAGTGGTTGGGCTCTCGACAGTTCGTGTCAGAGAACTAAGGCAAAAACCATTAAGATGCTATAAGTGCTGGGCTAGAGGTCATGTCGCGGCCTGCTGCACTTCGGCGACTGGAAGAGAAGGACTGTGCTTTGTGTGCGGGAAACCGGGACACAAGGCCAGGGAGTGTGAGGAGAAGCCGTGTTGCCCGTGTTGCCCGGTTTGCTCGTCCGCGGAGCGCTCCCAAACTAATCACCGGGCTGGTTCATGGGACTGCCCAATTGTTCCTCCCAGGAAGGAGAAGAGGGCGGTGTCCTCCCAGGAGGCTGATGTTCCTCCTACTGACAGTGGGGCCTGTGGTACAACTGCGGCGCTGGAGGAGGTGGATATGGAGGCCCACACTCCCGACACTGTTGCCATCAGTGAGGGCAGCGAGATGGAGGGGGGCCCCGAAGGGCCACCGGCTGCATATGTTAAAATAGACCAATAATGGAGCAGGTGATCCAGATAAACCTAAATCATGCGCGCCAGGCCCAAGATCTTTTGGCGCAACGCATGGTTGAACTTGGGGCTGGCATCGCGATTGTTTCAGAGCCGTGGTGGGTCCCCGAGGGAGACGGGAGATGGTTCTCGTCCCTGGGTGGTGATCCACTCTCCGCGGTGCTCGTTGGTAGAAGTGGGAAGACCTGCGGCCTGGTGCGCCGGGGTCTTTTCTTTGTGGCTGTCAAGTGGGGGGACTCGCTGGTGATATCCGTATATTTCCCACTCAGTGAGGACATAGTTATGTTTGAGGGACTCCTTGACGAGCTCCAGGAGCTTATGGCGGATTTTCCTGCCCTCCCTGTACTACTGGCCGGTGATTTCAACGCTCGGTCCCCTAGTTGGGACCCGGATAGCAGAGGTAACCGTAGGGGTGCTCTGCTCTGTGACTGGGCCAACGGGTTGAACTTACACCTGTTTAACCAGGTTGGCCGCCCCACGTGCGTTCGACCAAATGGGTCGAGCGTTATAGATCTGACGTGAGGTTCATCGGTTGCTGGTGTCCGCCTCTCGGACTGGAGGGTGGACGAGGCTAAGTCCCTTTCAGACCATTTATATAT
>NW_015149071.1:309284-324414 GCF_001465965.1 Polistes dominula | reverse complement strand
GTTTTAGCTACGGTCAAGAGGCTACGGGATCCCGAAGCTTCCGCCCGCGGGGGAGAAAGCTTCCCCGTTGAGCCATCGGCACCTTAGACCAGGACAGACTTTCCGCGGCGCTTCTTACGGGAGACTTTATCCGGGAAGTGGTGTGCGGTGACGCGCCTGGCACTGGTGCTGGTGGTGGCGTTGGCGAAGGTGCTAGTGGGGATGCTAATGTCTGTGTGCGCAAACATGTTAAGTGGGTCCGAGACACCCTGAGACAGTCGTGCGACATTGCTATGTCCAGGTCTGGAACTCGGGTCAATGGAAGGAGAAATGTTCCCTGGTGGTCGGCTGAGATCGCTGACCTCAGGGCGTCTGCGATGGCAACTAAGAGGCGGCTGACCAGAGCCAGGAGGAGGCAAAATCCCCAGGAGATCGAGCAATATATGGAGGCTCAGCGGGTTGCAAAGGGGGCTCTTGCTAGGGCTATAAAGGAGGCCAAGAGGAGGACGTGGCAAGACTTCCTAGGCTTGCTGGAGGAAGACCCTTAGGGTAGACCGTATAAGATGGTCATGGGCAAATTGAGACCTTTTGCCCCGCCCATCACTGAGACAATGGAGGAGACGGACCTAGAGCGGGTCCTGGCGGGGTTATTTCCGAACCAACCGGAATACGCCCCGCCACCCGTGACTACTCCCTACCGGACGTCAGGATCTCGGAGAAGGAGGTCTTAGCTGCCGCAGCAAAGATTGCTGGGGGGAAGGCTCCTGGCCCTGACGGGGTGCCGGGCTGTGTTGTGCGGCATGCGGCGACACTTTGTGGTCGTAGCCTCGCACAGTGCTTTTCGGCCTGTGTAAATAGTGGCACATTTCCGACCAGCTGGAAGGAGACCAGGCTGGTACTGCTGAAAAAAGGGTAGGGACAGGCCCCAGGATCAACCTGGGTCGTACAGACCGATATGTCTCGTGAACGAGATCGCAAAACTCCTCGAAAGGGTTCTGGTGAACCGGCTGAACAGGTTCTTGGAGCAGAGCGGGGCCTTGTCCCCAGCGCAGTACGGGTTCAGGACGGGCCGATCAACCGTCGATGCGATCTTGTCCGTTAGAGACTATGTGAGTGCAAATGTGCAGGACCGAAGAGTAGTGATCCTTATCGGCCTGGATATTGCAAATGCGTTTAACTCGCTACCATGGCCGGTTATTACGGAGGCTCTGGAATGCAAGGGTCTCCCGCCGCACATGTTGGGCGTATTACATGACTACTTCCGGGACCGCAAGCTGGTATATGGCATCAAGGGCGGAAGGCTTGCGAGTAGGGTCGTGCGCTGTAGGGTGCCACAGGGGTCTGTCCTTGGCCCCACGTTGTGGAACGTGGCCTACGACAGTGTCCTTCGTGTCCCGCTGACTGGTGGTTCCCGTGTGGTCTGTTATGCGGACGACACGGCCCTCTTGTCGGTGGAGCGGGACCTGTCGGAGGCCATCGAGAATGCGGAACGTGATCTTCAGGTCATCGTGGGTGCGGTTGCGGGTCTGGGTCTCATGGTGGCGCCACACAAGACGGAGGCAATAGCCTTCCCTGCCTCCGCCCTCCGTAGACGCGGGGGTGCTGCCCCTCCTAAGATCAGGATTTGGGGGTTCCTCTATCCCTGTGGGATCCTGGGTGAGGTATCTGGGGGTTGTGTTGGACTCGGGCCTGACATTCTGGCCCCACTTTGAGTCCTTGATCCCTAGAGTGGATAGCACATTCCGGGCCATTCGAAAGATTCTCCCGAATCTTCATGGACCGAGGGAAGGGAGGCGACGCCTCTACAGCGGTGTGATCTATTCGATGCTCCTTTATGGGGCTCGAGTGTGGTGGCGCACTGTTGCGGAGGACCAGAGGGTCAAGAGGGCTGTCAGGGCCGTGCAGCGCAGGGTAGCGATTCGGGTGTGCTGCGCATACGGAACAGTCTCCTTCCATGCGGCTATGATGGTTGCGGAGATCATCCCCCTCAACCATCTGGCTCCTCGACTGGCGGAGGCCTATGCCGCCCTTGGGGGCCTGGTGGGACCTGTCCCTCCGGCCACTAAGGCCAGGCTGGGGGCTCTTGCCAGGCGTGGTGGCATTGCCGCGTGGAGGGAGGAGAAGTTGGATCTGGTGAATTCTCCAGTTTCAACGGGGGTACGTGTGAGGGGGGCCTTGGTCGGTAGGCTGGCTGAGTGGGTTGAGAGGCCGCACTCTATTGAGTCGGCCTTTCGTACCACTCAGCTGATGACCGGCCATGGTTGCTTCTCCGCGTATGTGCATAAGATAGGGAGGAGGGCATCCACGCAGTGCTTTCGCTGCGAGGCATCGTTCGATGATGTGGAGCACACACTGCTCGACTGCCCGGCGTGGACTGATGCCAGGGACGACTTGGCGGCGGCGATAGGGGGAAGACGACCTACTCTCCCTGAAATAATCAGGGCCTCCCTGGATACTCCTGGGGGGTGGACCGCGTTCCGGTGCTTCTCGGAACTGGTCATGAGGAGAAAAGAAGATGAGGAGAGGAGGAGGGAAAGAAACGGTACGGCTGGGAGGGTGCGTGCGGGGCCGCAGGGGAGAGTAGCTCCAGTGCGGCCGCCGCGGGCGAGGCTTCGGCTAACCCTAGCGGCGTCTGGATTAGCCTAGTGCGCTGCTCCACTCTCATCATCAGCGGAGTGAGCACGATATGTGTATGGCGTAGGGGTTGGTGTTGTTGCTGCGCCTCCGGGCGAGTAACAGGACTGACTGCTTATTTGGGCCGTGATTCAGCTCCGGGGAAAACCCCCGTTGGGTTGTGCGTTTTTTCTTTTGATATTAGTACTATTAGCGAGCGGTAGTACTAGATCTGCTGGATCGGGGAGATACCGCCCCAGATCGTTCGGGGTGGGCGTAGGGCAATGTAATCCTATAATGTGGAGATGCTGCCTGCCCACACCCAACGGTTGAAAAGTAATCAGGAGGTTTTTTAGTCGGTAGGCGATGTTTACATCGAATCCGACACTCCCCTGGGTACCGGGCCCAGGGAGCCTTTGAAAGGTTTTTCCTCCTGACGGAAAAAAAATAAGGGTTGCGTCATCCCTTAGTTTTTCCGACAATGGACGGAACAGATGTTTCCCGAATAGTTTTTATTGGTCATTGTCAGGTTTTGTATTTAATGTGGCACATCGTTGGATTCGTCTTGACAGTCGCTATTAGAAAATAAATATTAAAATATAGCATTGTATGTAAAAATGCAAAGTTGACCTATAAATCTCAGAAGATACTGAACCTAGCAAAGAAAAGCTAACTTCGTATTATTGTCCTGAATTTTTCATGCAACTTTTGTTTTATAAACTTTTTTGCAATTATAATACTGCCTGAGTTATTTAGGTAGCAATAGTTACTAAATCAACTTGTATACATATTGTTCAAAATATTTTCACAAAAACTCGCAAGTTAATAAATTTTCTTAATCTTTTTTCATATTACAATAACTCTTAGTCATTCTCGTTTTCATGTTTAGCCTCCATTATCTTCCAATAAATATAATATAGTTAGTGTCATGTAATTTTTGAACAAATTTATTTAATTTTACTTTTATGGGTATTAAACTGATTCTAATACTAGAGAACATCTAGATAGTAATTATAACAAAGGATATCTAATCAATTGTTAAAGATGAAAAAATTGACTATTTTTCCCAGCTTACCAATATTTACGATTTTAAAATACGAATATTTTCTGTGTATTTTTTTAGTATTAAATGTTTAGTTCTCTTGTTATAAATAAAGCTTTCAAATTAAATTCGTTAAATATGTAATTAAGATATACTAATATAACTATTTTTAAATTTTCTTTACTCTAAATATACTATATCGGTATTTTTCCAACAATTCTGGAAGCTTTACGGTGCACGATTTTAAGGTATACTCATTGTACTATATTTAATATTTATATGATATTTTTTCTTCTAAAAATGGTAAACTATTGCTTTAGGTCATTGGCATTAACCCTTTGAGGCACGAAATTTAAGAAAACAAAAAGAATTATGTTATGTACAAAAATTTTATTTTTTTTTAAATTGCATAAAATTGGCTTAATTTTATTAATAAAGGAAAAATATACTATAAAAAAATATAAAAATTTATTTTAAAATTTTATGGGGCTCGAATAGTCCTACCGTGTACAATTACGTATCAAAAAGGTGGAAAACTTTTAATACCGTCGTACCTTAAACAGTAATATATGCCTACTAAAGTCATTTTTATATATAAGTTATGCGTATCAAACAAGATTTCTCATAGTTTTTTAACACAACAATGTTAACTCTAAAATTATGGTATGTCTAAAAATAATGTCACCTTAGAATTATATTAAAATTCATAGTCAATTGATAATTCCCAATTAATTATCAATAAGCTGTTCGATGAAATTATTACTTAATTGCACATACAACCTGTGTAAGTTATCAAAAAACTTTACGAAATTTTAATTATATTCAACTTTTATTTCTAATGTAATATCATTTAATCAAGAAAATCATAAATTATTACGTAGTGTGCAACACAAACATAATTCGTTACCGCTATCTTTATTTTTATTACTTATTAAAGATCAATCTTATAATAGTTGTCCAATTTATTATAATAAATTAATTAGAAATTAGATTGTTTCCTGTCTTTACTGAAAGAAAATTTCAAAATACGCTTATTATTAGTTCTATAGTATATAAGATAAAATAATATTGTTTAGTGCGCAAATTTTTCCAACATAGAGTCCTCTGCCAATTATGATAAGCTAATAATGAGGAAGAAAAATAGTTTAATTAATATAAGAAATAAAATACGTGATTGAGAAAACAGAAAGTATAATACTTCATTGGCTCGTCAGGGAAAAGCCTTACAGTATAAAAAACCTGGTAAATTGGATATAATAATGAATGGTGTCCAACTAAATATTAGACACGTGGCTTACTTATTGTCGCATTGCTTCTATATATATATCGCTTATATAAAAAGAACCTAGTTAAATTATATCTACTAAAAATAACACAATCAAATAATATTATTTTTATTGGGGATAAGAAATTTTCTCTCCTGTAAAAATGAATTATGGGCGGGGTAAGGGTTTTCACTTTCGAAAAATCTATTTTTTTGGTCCTTTCTTATTGTTTAACATTTTAGGACTATGTCCCTAAAATTTTAATCCGATCTAAGCAATATTCTTGAAGTTATTGTCAAATTAGTCTCGGGGCCTTTCACGCTCTAACTCTAACAGCTACGGGCGGTTGGGATTGCAGTGCAGCTGTCGAGCAGGTATACATTTTATTCATTGCTATTGTCCTGACCCCATATCCAGTTTCAGATATATTTCATTTAGTAAAAGCAGGTAACTAAAACCATATAGATATATTTTATATTTGTGTGTATACGATACACTACAATATTTTAAAATAAGAAACGAGCTCCAGTTTGTCGTTAGACGTTCGACCGTACGCTTGTAATTTCATAATTTTTTCAAAAAATTTCCTGTGCAAAAATGCCGAGAGTAAGCGAAGTTTCGAGAGAAGACCGACAAAGTGGAAGGACTTATTTATGTAGATGAAAAAGAAATTTAACCCGAATAAAATAATTAAAGATTAGGCTACCACAAAAAGTGCTTCATTGAAGAAAATAAAACTAAATACCAGTGCTAGTGTACCAGAAGACGTTGAAAAACATTTTAGAATCATCGATTTTTTGCTTGTTTTCTCAACCATCGCAAGTTTAGTGAAATGTGCTCAGTGTTATGGTTCAGTTGAGTTCAAAAGCTGCAAAAAAGAAGGACTTGGCTTCCAAATCCAAGTCAAATGTACAAATTGTGATCCACGCTTTACACCGTCGAGTGAGAAAACTGGTCATCGCTATGAAATCAACACTCGTTTTGCCTTTGTAATGTGTACATTAGGTTTGGGTTTAGCAGTCTGCAATAAATTCTGCGGGCTCATGGACATAGCAAGTAGTTTTCTATCAAAACCATCTTATTTGGATCTCATGAAATCTATTTGCTGCAGCATCAAAACGACTGCTGAAAAATTTCTTGTTTCCGCCGCAGACACAGAAAAACAGCTAACACGGGCAAATTCAGAGTCAAACACTTTGACCGTTTCTGGTGACGGCACGTGGCAGAAGCAAGGCTTTAGCTCTTCCTTTGACGTCACTTCCTTGATTGGATATTGGTCTGGAAAAGTTATCGATATTTTAGTAAGTAGTTCGCACTGTCAGGCTTGCAAATTATGGGGAAATCAATTAAATACTAATGAATTTGAAGATTGGTACCAAGAACATATTGAAAATGACGAATGTCAAGCCAATCACATTGGACCATCAGGTAACATGGAAGTTAATGCTGTTATCGAATTGTTCCGCCGATCAGAAAAAAATTACGGAGCAAAAATCAGCAACTATATCGGAGACGGTGACAGTAAAACTTACGGCAATTTAGTGAAAGCTAAACCTTATGGTGAAAATTTTACTATAAATAAAAAAGAATGTGTAGGTCACGTGCAAAAAAGAATGGGTAAGCGTCTACGTGATCTAGTAAATAAAACTGTAGAAAATAAAGTTGTAAAAACCGGAAAAAATGCTGGTAAAACAAGGTAAAGTAAATTACTCGGTGGCAAAGGAAAGCTCACTGGAAAAGTCATTGATAATTTGAGTCGATACTACGGAGCAGCAATCAGACATAATTGTGATTCGTTGGAAGGAATGAGAAATGCAATCTGGGCAACGTTCTACCACCAGCAGTCAACAGACGATAACCCTCAACACCATAATTGCATGAGCGGTGAGAACTCGTGGTGTTCATATCAAAAAGCTTTGGCCACAACAGGAGTGGAAAATTTTCAACATGACTACACTCCACTTCCACAAGATGTCATAGAAGCGATCAAACCGATTTATGAAGATTTGAGTAAAGACGAACTTCTAGAAAGGTGTCTTGGAGGCTTTACTCAAAATGCCAACGAAAGTTTGAACCAGCTGATTTGGAGAATTACACCGAAAAAATTATCTGGTAGCAGACAAATTGTTGAATTTGCATCTTATGTAACTGCATGCACTATCAATGAAGGTGCTGGTGCTCTTCTAACTTTTCTGTCTGACATGGACGTCAGTGTCGGCCCAAGCGCTCATGATTATGCATCATTTACGGACAGCAATCGCATTGATAGGGCCGAGTTCCAAGCTGTGCAGCAGAGCAAAGAAGCCAGAATAAAACGAAGACTTGAGAGAAAAGAGGCTGAAGACATCTACAATGCTGCAGGAAGTGTGCTGTATGGAGCTGAAATCGATGATTCTGTGTAAGTTTTTTCTTCACTTTTTTGCTTCATAAACTTTAAACGCGTTTTTCTCAAAACTACTTTTTCAAAGTCCGTGTTCACTGCCATTTAAAAACTACTCGACCGATTCATTTCAAACTTTGTACACATTTTCTACATATAAAATACCTCCCCCCTACGTTTAGAACAATTTTTTTTTACATTAAGGGTGTTTTCCACCCACAAAATGGCGGAAATTTTCGTGGAAAATAACGGTTCACACTTTAGATGGCCGCCAAAAATTTTTAAAATAAAAAAAAATAATCAGGGAACGTTGGGGGGAAGATTTGATTATAATTTGACTAAACTTTCATGGTTTTACATTTTCAGATAATTTCCGGACCGAGTTACAGTGAACACCGCAATTTGTTTTTTTTTCAAGACGCTCTGAGGGAAGCTCTGTTACGGGCTAATGCTTCAATATTTCTGCATGAAAAATTTACAGAACATTGTCAAAACTATGCTCAATAATGTATAGAAGGTTTGAATAAAATTGCTTAATCCATGTTTGAGAAAAAAAATCGCAAATAAAGTGTTTTTTTTACGCTTAAACCCTTACCCCTCCCTTATAGAATATTGAAATTGCCCATTTGCCAGCTGCAAGTCAGCTAATAAATGATCGATTTGATGGTATCGAAACTTAAACATGATTTAATATACATGTGGGACGAGCGCCTCTATGCCAAACCTATTGGGCATTCGTGAGAAGGATTGGTCGGTGGGCCCTGGATAACTCAATTGGTTAAAAGAGCAGTCGCCCGGAAAGCGAAAGATCCGTGGTTCGAGTGCCGGTCCAGTCAGTCCAGCGGTCCAATTTTTTTCACGAATCCCACATACATGATCATTAAGAATGTATGTTGACTGATCAACTCATGTATATATTTATACATTTAATGACTGACTTTGATTATTTGTGTATGGAACATTAAGAAACATGTAAGTCGTTTGTTGATTAATATTTTTGTCAAGCTGATAATTTTTTTTTACTATTACTTTTACTTTTGAGTACTTTGCAACACAATCTCATCTAATGTGTACAATAGTTAAATACACATTTTCGTCTACGGCTTTTTTGTTCACGATTTAAAAGAATACACATTATAAATATATAGTGAAGGTATTCCACATGCAGTATACAATTTCAGTCATACATGTATCAGTACGCTTGACTATATTTTAAGACATGTATGCAAATGCATGTTGATAAACAAATATTAATTAATATACATACATGCGAGTGAAATAACGTTATTTATAATTTTAGATTTAGTTATTTATATACAAAAAGAGATTTTCATTGAATTGATATTTGTATGTAAATTGCACAGTTAGATACAACAAATTTATTAAGTACAAGTATATTTGATGTTATGCAATTGTACATTTGATGTTATGACATAATATTCGATATTCCCTAAATGACTAGAGGCATGAATAGTATCGCGAAGAATCTATGATCTTTACGGATAGTACAAATATTATAATACTAAATCGATTCTATAATCAAATGTGTTTGATATTTGAAATAAGTCTCGTTTTAAGAAAGAAAGTAAATAAAATGTTTAAATATTCCAGCTCCTGTGATTGTTAGAAAGAGCAATATAGCTTCTTTTCTACGGAGAAACATATCTACTGCACCAAGCTCATAACATTAGCATATTCCACAAGAAAGCTTTTAAAGAATTGTCTTCTCTTCAACATAAGTTTACAAATACATATACATAATCAAACGTAAATATCAATTCAAATTTATCGAATCGTAATCAATGCGCAATTTTCTTCTTCCTTTTTTTACTTTATAGATAAAAAAGAACCCGAACACATATATCTAGAATCTTCAATCTCCCCATTTATATGTAAATATAATACACTTTCAATCGATTTTTACGGACACTAAAAGTTTCAAACAAAGTCTTAAATGAACGATTGAACTCGGAAAACGTTTCGAGCTGAACCCTTATTGTATGCCAAAGAATCCTTTTTGAATGGTTTAAAATCGTTCTTCGCAAATTTCTTTAACTGAAAAATAGAAATGTGTGAAATGAATTTTATAAATTAATCTTCATGAATTGAAGAACAGTTAGTATAAGATCTTTCGATTTATACAAAGACGGCAACGAATAAGATTAAAACGTGTTATTTCGTTGTTCTGATAGAAGCAACAGGAAATTAAAACCAGCGTTGCTAGATATTTTCTTGAGGATTGTTAAAGGACTCAAGGAGAATGTCCCGTGTCTGAAGACGTCGTTAGCCTGAGGGTTGCTTCTCTCTCTCTCTCTCTTTTTCTCTCTCTCCCTTTTTTCTCTCTCTCCTTTTTCTTAATTTTAAAATAGAAAAAGTGAATATGTATTCGAGAGAGAACAACTTAAGCAATCCGCTTCCGCCATCCTTTCATCGTTGTCCTCCTCGTCATCGACTTCCGGTGAGATGTTGTTTCCTTCTATTTGACGATCACTCAACATCAGCATTGTAAAACTTTTCAACTCCTTCTACAAGAATTCATGAATATGTACAATGGTAGTAACAATTCGTATTTCATCTTCTATATCTTTCTCTTTAGAATATAAATTGTATTCGTGATTTATTGTTAGTTCGATTAAAATTTTCTCAACAAAAATTAAATGTTATACTTTTAATACTATACTTTAAGCATGTGTGAGTCGTTGACAATTATTAGATCAAGTTACGCAGAATACTACTCCAGTTTTCAAATAATAATAAGTTAGTGAAACAAAATACAAATTTTATAATTTTGTAATTTCTATTTCATGAAACATCAACCCATTAAATGATTTTGACGTTATCTAATCATTAAAACCAGCAAGCTATAATTTCATTGTAAGTTTACACATTAAAGAAAATTATAAATAATATTAATTATACTATTCATTAATAAGTAATCCATTAAAAAACATTTAAAAATAACAACATATATCTATTTAATATAAAGCTACTTCTTTTTTTATTAAAATATTCAAACCAAACTTACTCAATTTCAGATCATGGAGTGTTACGTAAAAACGTAACGTAAGGAATGAACCTAGTAGCATATTTTTCGATACCCTTCGAACCGTGAGAATTCTACCCGAAGTTGCAGAGGAAAGATCATAACGCATTTCTGAAGGCCATTAAATTGGTAAACAAACCCAGAGATTATTCGAGAGATGTCGATGCGACGAAACATTCGGCTGACAGACCTTTCACAAAATGTTAACTTGTTAAGTAAACATTTCTAGTAGAAGTACTAGAAGTCTAGTCTACTTGTTAAGTAGACATTCCTAGCAAGAGAAACGATTTCCTTTATCCTAAATAAATTTCTCCCATAGCATAGTCTTCACTATCACATCCACTAAAAAAACCTCCGTTAACCTTCTGCACTGATGGGCTATAAGGGGGATTTCCCTGCTGTTGAACAATCAACCTAGAGAAGGGATGATGATCATCTTCTTTATTTAAAAATCCACGAAGCAACACCATCATCATCATTCGATCACATTCATTCAATCATTATTACTTGATTCACTCAACATCACGAAGAACAAATATTCGAAATCGCATCAGCTTCTAACGATGCAGCAGAACTAGTACCAAGAAAGAAAACGTAAACATCGTTGCAGCAAACTATAATAAATATCTGCAAGCAACGAATTCATCAAATGGCGCATCATCTAAGCATCATTCAACAATTCACAACGCAACAACAATCAATGTCATAGCTATTATGGTATATGCAGGATGTTCAAAAAAAATCATTCAATATTTATGTGGTATATAGGATATACTGTACCGAATAGAAAAGCTATAGTAAACGAAGATCGAAAAGTTAACCATTTCTGGGATATAAACATTTTTGTTTGCTAATATCACGATTGACTTACTTGCTTCCATCGCATCCGATGTTGACTATAGTGTTTATAAGCCGCGTTCTAAATGTTCTTATTCAAGTACCGAAAGTAGATTTGAGAATTAGTCAGTTGTAAATCGGCGATTGTAGATATTACACAGTTACAAGGTATCATGAAGATATTAGCTTATTATCCACCTTACTTGTCAAACAATTCAAGAAAAATGTAGAATTTTCAAGAGAGTTCGTAACTCTGTACAAAAAAGATGCCAAGCATGTGTAGAATGGAATTTAGTAGTAAGGCAATTATGATAATAACAAAGAAAAATGTTTATATCTCAAAAACGATTGACTTTCCGATCTATATTTACTAAAGCTCTTTTACTCACAATAATATATTTTATATACCATATAAATATTAAATGGTTTTTTTTTTAATACCCTGTATATATGACGGCACTTTAGCGATAAAATAATAACGTAGTACCGATTAAGGCCCTGATCGTGCAACATGGACATTTAGTATCGTTTGACGTAATTTTTCCTAATTAATACTGTAATAAAACAATCAAAGAATTTTGAAAATAATTGATTTTCTTTGAGCAAAAATCATTTGTAAGAATTATAACCGTGACACATTCGCGTATACTATGGAAATAGCCCAATTCGTAATTGAATTCGCATAAATAAGATGATTGCAGACCGTGTGTGCAGCTTGCTTCTCAGAAAATTTTTATTGCGAGGAGCGGATTAAACACCATATATGCAATGTGCGGTAAAATAAAAATATATAATTAAAATTGATAAAAATTTATTTCAGAAATAGTTAGATAATAAAAAATCATTATTTTGCTTTCAATAATGAGGAACCACACTGCGCTCAGACTTGTACACAGCACCGTGGTCAAGTCAGGGCTGGTGAAGGACTGTGTTGACTTGTTGACACGGCTAGGCAGTGTCAACAGAGTAAGGTTGCTATGGGTGCCGGGTCACAGTGGCGTTTAGGGCAACGAAAAGGCGCACGAGCTTGCCAGACTTGGAACTTCACGGCACGATCCGGTAAACCAGTGCCACATCAGCATGTTAGGGGGGCTTATGTGGAGGAGGTCTAAGAAGTGGGCCACAGACCGCTTCAGGGATCTCTGGGTGCAAGGCCCTGGCATGAGGCACACGAAGGCTCTGTTTTCAGGGCCCTCGGAGAAGTAGGTACCGAGTTGATCAACCTGGACCGAGCCCAATTGTGGCTGGTTGTAGGATTAGTCACCGGGCACTGGCACCTTGGAAAGCACCTTACGCGACTGGGCCTTGCACAAGACTCGGTCTGCGTCAGGTGCGACGAAGGGAAGGATACCCCTCTCCATCTCATAACTCAATGCGTTGGGCTCACGGACGTCAGAAATGATGTCCTTCAGACCACCGCCAACAACTTCGACCTAGTGGGCTCAGGGGAGGCCAGACTGCTGCGCTTTGCAAGGGAGTCGGGGTTGCTCGCGGGACCGCTGCGGTCATAGGTTTTTTCCCGCAAGGGGCCTGGGCACAATGGTCCAGAGATTGAGCGCCCGGGTAAACAAACCTCAAGAAAAAAAAAATAATGAGGAAAAAAATATAAAAAGCAAAGAAAAAAATTATGGATACGTACACTGCGCTGGCTTAATAATAGGATAATAATAAATAATAGGATAATAAGTTTCGTTTAGGCGATATGAATAAGAGGCGATACTTTAGTTGTTGGTGATAAATTTGAAAAATGAAATTAGAGATATATGGGTTCCTGCATTGATATTTTCTAAAAATGTAGATTTTGAAAATCCAGAAAAAATGTTTTGTTTCTTTTTTAATACACAACAAAACCAATGCCAAATTTTGTCTTTCTATACTTTACAGATACTATTAATTAAAAAAAAGTCTTATATCGACGACTACTTTACTCAAAATACCTAATCATTGCTTATTATTATTATTATTATTGTATACACGGCGTGCAACCAAGTCTTATACCCTCGAAAATCAATCGCGCATACAGTGTGCAATCGGTCTCGAATGGATTAAATCAATACAGAAACTACATTTTGAAATTAGATAACCTTCGTTTGAAGGACCTAAAAACGAAAAAACATTAATTTTTTTCTTCGAACTTACAATAACGCAGTATACATACTATGACAATTAGAGTAGACCTTCGACTTACGCACATAATTGATTCCTGAAAGTGTGTGCGAATGTTGAATGTTTGAAAGTAGTGTGATATAAAAAAATATGCACCAAAAACTGTGTTTTAAAGTATTTATGTAAATTAGCAAAACACACAACACCTTGACGAACGCCCTAATGCAAGACTGCAACTGTTTTGTTCTCTTTATCCGAACAATGTCATCTGATTGCTAGTCTGATGTCCCCTGAGAGGGGACATCTGATCGCAGAGGATTAAACAGTTGAATCTTTAAAAATGTGCGAAATAGCGAATTGTGCGAAAGTAGAAATCGAATTGAAAGTCGAGGGCCGCCTGTATGTCGCGAAAAAAATACTGTTCACAAGATTAAATTATTTAATTATATTGCAAGACATATCCAGCTTTTAATATAAAATACATTATAATATTAGGTCGAGTCATAAGTAACTTCCGACGCAGCTATGTAAAATCTATTATTCGAATTTACCCGCTATGAGTTACCATGACAACGAGTTTTTGTTTTCATTAGTTACACGAGGTTTCCGTTAGTCTTTTGTCAACAACTTTGTATGAAACACGTTAAAATATACTGCTTCTTTATCTTCTGAAATGGAGAGCCAGAAAGTACATATTCGTCATGTGATGCTTTGGGAATTTAAACAAGGTAATAGTGCTAAGGTAACAGCAGAAAAAATATGCAGAGTGTATGTTGAAGGATTAATAACTGATCGGGCAGTTAGAAATTGGTTCGTAAAATTCCGTTCTGGAGATATGACTTTAAAAGACGAACCGAGGGCGAGACGTCCTTCCGACTTCGACGACAACCTTTTAAAGGCAGTATTGGAGCAAAATCCACGTCAATCGACAAGATGTATAGCAGAAAGGTTGAATACATCGCAATCAACCGTTATCCGCCACCTGGGGAAATTAGGGAAAATCAGCAAATTAGGAGTATGGGTACCTTACAATCTCAGTGAACAGAATAAAGAAGATCTCATGTCAATCGCCACAAGTCTACTCTCACGGGTAAAAATGGAGCCCTTCTTAAACAGGATTGTAACAGGCGATGAAAAATGGGTCACCTACGCAAAAGACAGTGGCTTGATAAGGATAAACCACCAATACCAGATCCGAAAGCAAACATCCATGGAAAAAAAATCTTATTGTCTGTATGGTGGGATTCTCGAGGAATAATTTACCACGAGTTGTTGAAGTCAAATTTAACGATTACTGTAGATAGATATGTTCAGCAGCTGCAAAGAGTTCAAGAAAAACTCCGTGAAAAATGTCCTGCACTCTTAAATTGCAAAAATGTAATCCTTCTGCACGACAATGCGCGACCACATGCAGCAAAGGTGACTCAAGAAAAAATTCTTAAGCTTGAATGGTCTGTTTTACCACATCTTTCTTACTCCTCGGATCTTGCATCGACAGACTACCATCTTTTCTGTTCCCTACAAAATTTTTTGAATAGAAAAACTTTCACTTCTGAAAAGCAAATCACGCAGGCTGTCGAAAACTTCTTCTAGACCCAACCAGCCACATTTTACAAGGAAGGAATTTATAAACTGCCAAGAAGATGGAAGAAGGTAATAGGTAACATTCGTGAATACGTAATAAATTAATGCAATTCATTTATTTAATAAAAGCAAAATAAATATCTGATAAAGAAACGGAAGTTACTTATGACTCGACCTAATATATATATGTGGGACGAACGCCTCCATGCCAAACTTGATAAGCATTCGTGGAAGGGAACTGGTCGGTGGGCCCTGGATAGCTCAATTGGTTAAAGAGCAGT
>NW_015149071.1:293798-306269 GCF_001465965.1 Polistes dominula | reverse complement strand
TCTACGGGCGCGACGGATTAGATTAGATAATCGCGGTGGACGTTCCATGAAATACCTAGTGTCTTTAAAACATGATTTTCCCCCGAGCAGAGTTCGACGTCGATGTTCTTTATGTCTAAATTTTCGAGTACCGGTCGGAAGTTAGACGCCCACTGTCGTATATTAAAACCGCCTTGTTTCAATATTTTAATAGTTTGATGGCGTATCTTTCCGAGGGTTTCGACATTATCAGTTCCCGTAATGAGGTCGTCTACGTATAGATCGCGGTTAAGTATTTCGGCTCCGAGTGGATAATTAGCACMTTCATCCTTCGCGAGTTGTTTGATGGTTCGTATGGCAAGAAACGGTGCTGACGCTATTCYGAATGTCACCGTATTAAGTTCGAAYGTGCGAATCKGTTCGTTATGCCRCCWAAATATCCGTTGATATTRGCGATCGTCTGGATGAATCCATATTTGCCGATACATTTTCTCRATATCCGCTGTTAATACGTACCGATATGTCCGGAATCGTAACAAGTGTTCTACTAACGTGTCTYGTATTRTAKGTCCGAYTAATAAGGTGYYRTTGAGAGGAAGTCTCTTATCATTTTCGCGGRGGCGTKGAATAYGACCCGTRCCTTTGTTGTCGTGTTGGCTGATTTAATGACCGCATRGTGGGRAARATAGCAAATTCCTATAGGTTCGWKTKTGRCGATCGACATATGTCCTWAATCGWTGTATTTATKTGTAATCTGTTCATATTCCTTCCGRAGTTCRRTAWTCGCGTRYAATTTCTTCCGGARATTATGGRACTGACTATACCGCGTAGGTGACTGTAATCGTGTCTTTCTTCGCCGAAGGGAACACGCACGATATATCTTCACGATTCATAGTGTTTCGCAACTTAGACATAATGACTTTGCCTTYTATTTTGTTTACTGAATTCGATCGCGTTATCTTAGGAACGATGAGTAGCGAAAAGTTCCGCCTATATTTATCGTCTAATGATCGAATGGTTATCTCGATAACGTCTGTCGATCGAGTTCTGGTATAGTTGATAGCGTGAATAGGGATCGAATATGGCTTGATCGGCAAACGTAGGTCTCTCGCGACCTTCTCGGTGATGAAGTGTGCGGCGGCACACGTATCTAATAGCGCCCGACATAGTCTGAAAGTTCCGTCTTCCCTTCTTACGCGGCACATCGCGCTCATAAGGAGTTGATTCGATACACCGCGCGCGTTGCTATTAAAGATCGGAGTGAGTCACGTGGAGATGGGTTCAGTTTGGGATGTTGACGCGGTCTCCTGCTTCGCGGAGGTCGTGGTCTCCTGTATCGCGGCCTTCTGTTAGCTAGTATTCCTATGTAGCGATGTATGGTGGGGTCATTTACAGATTTGGCAATGGGAAGCGTTGCATGGACCTYGATGCGTCCGTAAGCAATTCTGACATAATTCGTACTGTTGAATCGTTGTCAGTCTGTCTTGTATCGTCATGTCATAATATCGGGGGCACCGGTATACAAAATGTTCATCTCTTTTGCAAAGAACACAATTAGCCAGAGTCTGAGTATGAAACGTAAGCGTTGTATAGGTATCCTGTCGCTTTCGCGGTCGTAAAGTCATCGTCTCGGGATATCAACGTTTTGCGCGGGGCTCGAGGTTCGCGGACGTTGATGACGTTTTCAGCGGAGCACACGCACGCGCATATCGGGTTAAAAAATTAAAGAATTGCTCGATAGTCGGATATTCGTCGNGCCCTGGATAGCTCAATTGGTTAAAGAGCAGTCGCCCGGAAAGCGAAGGATCCGTGGTTCGAGTCCCGGTCCAGTCAGTCCAGCGGTCCAGTTTTCTTTCACGAATCTTACATATATTAGACCAAAAACAAGCCAGAAAATTAAATGAAAGCTTATAAAAACCTAATGTCAACATTTATTTTACTTTCAAAAATATTAAAATTTTAATATTTTTCAATACTCTGTATTTTTTTAGGAGATAATGTTGAATTCTACGCAGTATTCTTTATTCTGCGTTTCTATTATCATATCTACAAAATGCAATCGATATTTTTATGTATATAAATAATATCCGATATCTAGTGTGGGACACACAGTGTTTTGTTCTATCGATAGGCGGTCCTTCTTAATTTTGTTTTCTTTATCCCTACCAAGGGGCAGCTGCATCCTTAAGTCCTTGGCGACGAAATATTTTTCTTTAGGTTTATTCGTTATTCGTTATTCGTTTATTCTTTTTCTACTGCTAATTGAGTAAAGACGTGCTTCCACCTTACCATATAAAATAAAGAAAAAATTGTGTTATAAGAAAGAGTAATTATTTTTTATATCCCCTATAACTCAACAGATAAATTAGAATTTTTACAAAAAAATTTTCATTACATTGAAAATACCGTATAAAAATAAAAAAGTACGTTTTTTGAAGTGAAAACTTCTTTAGAATAAGAGCGATTTGAAAAAATGAAACGATGTAGTGTGGCGATGAAACGGCCACAATACTAAGTTAGAAAAGAAAAAAAGACAAACATATAGGATTCAGCCTTCGAGAGAATAAGACAGAATATAACTATACAGTTTTTCCTATTCTCGGTCTTCTCTTTATGCTATGCTTCGTACTTATCGCTCCTGGTTGTATATGTGTGTGTTTGTGTGCGACTGCATACTACAAAGCGTGGACACATATTATTTCGATACTCGAAATGTTTGTAGAAAGGAGCGATAGAAAGGTAGAAGAATAAACAGAGATAGGAACGTAGGTATGCGACAAAAGTGTAAGGTCAAAACAAACCGAAGGTCGAAATAAAGAAAGAAAGTGCGTGGTCTGTTTTTTTTTTTACCAAACGTGTCATATTTCTTTTCTATTTAAAAATGTTTCTATTTTATTGAAAAATTAATATTAAATTATTTATTTCGCAAATATTATAATCAATAATTATAAATTATATAGAATATAATATTTGTATTTGCTGCAATATTTTACAAAAAAGAAAAATGATTATCAGATACATCAGAGAAAAAGAATTAGAGAACACTATAGAATACATTAGGAGCAGCTGACAAATTCAATTCAAAAGCAAGTAAATTACTGTCACATTTTAAGTCGCATATAAGGAAATTATATTATTAATTGTAATATTTGCGTATTTAAGAAACTTATACTAATTTTTCAATAAAATAAAAACATTTTTAAGATGTTGAACGCCCAGCGTGAATCGGTGGAGTTTACCACGGAGCTGAAATTTGAGACTCGTAGTGTATACAGTTCGATAGGCTGAGAGAACGATACGATTCAATGCATTTTTTAGATTTTTCGTTTTTCAGATCTTTATTTAGAAAGATAAGTTTGTGGTTAAAGAATAAAGACAAGACACATTATAAATAATAAAGGGTCTCGAAGTGTGATAGGCTATTAAGATGAAAAAGCATTTCTCGAAAAGATCTCTGTTAGATCTCTCATTGCATTTGTACTAGAACCTTCGTTAAGACTAGCAGTATCTTCTATATGTTTTTCATAACGTCATTGTTTCGTCATTCCTAAAATGTGTGTTAGACAGCGCAAAAATTTAGATGAAAGTGAGAATTCAAAAACTATCGTAACCAATAAAATTTTATACCTGAGTTTCACAAAAAAGATATTCTATATTTACTTAGTTTACGACGCATTATATTTTCCTCGATAAACATCCTACGATTTTGGTGTCTATTTAAAACTATYGYTTTTAGCATTCCATTTTTATTGCWTGAATTGGAGAAAGTGTACTTTTTATCAGCTATTCCACTCAGAGACCATACCTGTGCTCTTTGTAATATATGGTAATAATATTATAATAAATAAATCTAAAAAATTATCTTACTCTTGAAACTGTGCATTTGTCTCATTCTCTCGAAACTTAGACTTTTGAAAGTTTCACTTCTGACACGTGTGATCTCATGTTTTTTTTTACGTTTACTTTAACGTTAAATTAGTGTCAAAATTAGTGTTTAGTTAATAAGCGTGTAGGGGACAGAAGAATAAGGTACAAACGATCCGACGGTCGAAATAAAAAAAGAAGGTGTATGGTCTGCTTCGTAAGTAGTGTAAGCTGTGTGAGTTTTGAAGGTTCTCGAACGATACCGATGCTTTGTTTATTGCATCAGACAGGACGTTTTGGAAAATTCGAGAACCGCGTGCGGATGGATATAAAGGAGCGGGTATTAAATCATCATGAATAGTCGCCAATTGCAAGTCGTCATCAGTCGTTGTTCATCGTCATTTAGTTGAAAAAGTTCAGTTGCGTATATCGGTTGCTATCATAAGATTGTGAAGCCTTTATTGTATCTTTTTGAATACCTATTTTAAATATATTTTATCAATAGGATTAAACTGGGTTTACGTTAACCTTGCGCTTCTACACTGAACCCAATCCTACACGTATAAATAAATATATATACAGGGTGGCTCACCAGCATTAAATTTCCTACAAAATTCTTCCAGAACATTTTTCCGTACAATCAATTAATGATGAGGTATGAATTTTATTCTATTAGACTGAGAAAAAAATTAATAACTGCGATGTGAAGGATCTTCCTATTAAAATTATGAGCTCATATTTGGTGAGAATTGTTTTAAGGTGTCTAGCAACCCATTTTTCCGTGGCACTTGAAAAAAAAAAAGTAATTTTTTTGACCCACCATAATATATATATATACTCTTCCTATATAAACGCTTCGTTATTCCATAAAATATTTAGTGAAAACTGAAACTATGAAATAACTGTATTACACACTTTATAACAGTGATATATATTATATACTATATTGATATTGGTTGATAACTCATTAAATATCTACATAAGTTATTACAAAAATAAATAACAAATATCTGAAGAGTATTTATTTCCTTTTTGTATTAATTTTATAAACATTTTCATTGTTTACAACTGAAATTTTCATGAGGAGTTATAGAACTTTCAGTATTCTTTTAAACCCTTTCTAAGTATTGTTGAATACGAAACCAATTGATCCGAGTGATCTCTTCTATCCTTTTATTTATTCTATCTAAGAACAACTAATGATTTTAATTTTCTGTAAAAAAGAGAGTAAAACAAATAAATTTAGTATGAGTGTAATGATTGTCATATAACATATTTCCTAAAAAATATAAATAATTCGGTATTATTACCCAATAATCAAAAAGAATATTTATAGATAAGAATCTTTTTTATTATTTCTAGAATTATAAAAGGGCTGCTTTGTCCATTTAAAAAATTAAACACAAATAGATCAAACAAAGATTAAGCAAACATTCGTTACAAAAAGAAAATTCGATATAACGTTAAAATCAATCAAAATGAATAGAAATTAGAAAAGGTTAAAAGTCAAAGAAAAGAGCAAAAAAATAATTTCGCAATCAAAAGTTATCTACTTAATAAAGACTGTTGTCAAAGTTAAGAGTATAAGTAATCTATATAACTTTGATGTTTGCACTTCAAAGAGAAATCAAACTTGACAATTTATGTTCGTCAGAAAACTTGCAATGTTTCAAATTGACGTTAAATGAAAAAGATAAATGCTTTTGAAAAATGTTTCTTATTACTTATTTCTTCTTTCTTTTTCCTGTGTAATCACGAATAATTATGTACACGACTGCTGTACGATCGGAAACGATCGCAGACTATAAAACTATATTCGAAGTTCGCGCCTTAATCCAACAAGGAGTTCTAAAATGCTAACAATAATGCTCGCACTATATCCCCACTACTACAGCCTTACTGGACTCATTAGAAAAACACTCATTCTATTCTTTCATTGGATGTCTACTGCGACACGTTTTACACGACCATAACCAACGAAGCAGAGACAAAGAAAGCGACAAAAAAGGCGAAGGATATAAGAGATCTTTATACTTCTGTATAAGAAAAAAAGGTGAGATTCAGTATTATATACATATGGGGTATTCCATACCAAATCGACCACTTTTGACCCTGACCCTTTCCAATTTGAAAAAAAAAATTTTTGTTTCAATAAAAAAAAAAAATATAGAAAACTAATTTGGCCCACTTTGGGATTGGCAGGGATATTCTTAGAACTAGTCAAAGTTTTTTTTTAAAATTAATTAATTTTTTTAAAAATTACACACCACTAAACCTATCGACAAACAATACAGACATAGATAACTATAACGACATAGACCATAAACAAGGCAAAATAAACGCATGGGCCACAAAAAAATTACACGGAAAACACTACTACATCACTACAGACGAAAAAATAAAAAAAAACGACACATACGAATGGCTAAAAAAAGGAAACCTTTTCCCAGAAACCGAAGGATTCCTAATCGCAATCCAAGATCAGGTAATCTCAACAAAAAATTACCTCAAATACATAGTAAAAGACATAAACATACAAGATGACAAATGCCGGAAATGTAAATTAGTAGTCGAAACAATAGAACCCATAACAGGAGGTTGTAAAATACTAGTAAACACCAAATACACGGAAAGACACAACACGGACGCAAAAATCATACATAAAGCAATAGTGAACAAATACAAACTGGAGAACACTACAACACCATACTACAAATACACACCAACAACAATAATATATAGTGAAAAGTACAAACTATACTGGGACACAACATTACACACAGACAAAACAGTAAAATACAACAGACCTGACATCACATTTACAAACAAAGAAGACAAGACAACATACCTAATAGACATCTTAGTACCAAACGACATCAACATCACACAGAAATACACAGAAAAAATAGAAAAATACACACCACTTGCACAAGAAATACACAGAATATGGAAACAAAAAAAGGTGCACATCATTCCTTTCATCGTATCTGCAACAGTCATTACACCGAACAATTTTAAACCACATCTCACACAACTACAACTAGACCCAAATATACATCAAGAAATACAAAAGGCGGTTATATTAAAAACATGCAACATAACCAGAGCCTTCTTAATCTCAGGAGATGAAAGCAGTCAGACGTGGCAAGAGTCCTGTCTGATATGCTGATATGCCTGAGAAATCGGAGAGAAATAATAAAATAAAAAACAAAAAAAAATAATAATTATTATTATTATTATTATAATTTATCTGAAATTAATTAAAAAATCATATATAGCATATTCATTATTGCATGTTTATTTTTACTTGTATATGTGTGGATATTTATTTAAATTATTTACTATAAATAGATAAAGAAATATTTTTTAGTACTTTTTTTAATGCACTGCATCGTCTATATAGCGCCGAATTCTCTTTAACAACGTTCTATAATTCTATCCATTCAGTTAAAATTCTATTTATCTTTGTCACTACCGACGAAACTCTAAATAGATCTTTGAGCAAGAAATTGTTTTTGTTCGAAACATGTCGTCATGTTTCCTCTTCCATATACCCGTTAAATCTCGTCGCATCGAAACGGATTTCGAGGTGAATTTAATTTTACGTCGTTAGTACGTGTTCTAGAGGGCACAAAGAACATTGATGTTACGTAATACAAGTGATGACGAATATAGAAGAAGCAACAAAAATGTCGATAAAAAAAAAGTTGGATTATTTGTATATCATGTAAATACATAGATGTACGAATGTTTTACAAAATTGATACAAAATTTTTCTATGAGAAAAAAATGCTTCTTTATCATGAAAGACAAAAAAAGATGAAAATAAAGATTTGGATAAAAGGTTGGATAAAAGACGAGTAGAGATTCGGTTTACGTGTTTCCCATCTGTTTCATTCGTTTCACCTGATACCCATTTTTGCTACATTCTCACTAAAGTTTCCCGAAGCTACAGTCGTGAAAGAGAAAAATGTTCGAAATCAATCATACCTCCAGAATAAAAGAATGAGTAGGTATGAAAAACATGAGAGAAAAGGAAGCGATAACGCAAAAAAGGATAACATAAAACAACGTAAAATTTAATGGATCGAAATAAAAGAAAGTTACAAGAAAATAAAGGCAAGAAACAATTTAAACAGTTTGCAACACGCTGTATGAAACAGTTTCTTTGATGGATATTGTAGAATACAGAAGAAAGAATATAACAAATAGAATCGAACGAAGAATAATCGTTTTGCTATAAGTATTAAAAACATGTGGGCAGATCACACGTGTTAGAAGTAAAACCTTCAAAAATCTAAGTTTCGAGAGAATGAAACGAATGCACAGTTTCAAGAGTAAGATAATTGTGGGATTTATTTATTTTAATATTATTACCATATATAATAAAGATCACCGGTATGGTCTCTGGGTGGAATAGCTGATAAAAAGTACACTTTTTCAAATTCAAGCAATAAAAATGAAATAATGAATGCGATAGCCATAGATAGAAACAAAAATGGTAGAATGATTGTTGGTGGAAAGATATCCTATCTTAACCTAAGTAAATATAATATATTTTTTTTTTGAAACTCAGGCAGATAAATCTTTTTTCTTTTACACTTTTCTCTCTTTCTGTGAATGTGAGATATATTTATTATGGGTTAACACGCACAAGTATTTCTTGTTGTGTTGCAACTAATACCTGAAGATGCTGTAAAAGAAGGGAACAATTCTGGTAGTATTTTTTTTCGTTTCATCGGGTTTCGAATTACAACGATTTTAATATCTTTTAATCATTTCCGTTGTTTTGAAGTGAAAACTTCTTTAGAATGGGAGTGATCTGAAAAGTAAATAAACGCGGTCGGTAGGAAACGGAGCTATGTAACGAAGCTGTGAAACGGCTGCTATACTAAATAATGAGAGAAAAAGAGAAAAACATATAGGATTTAGCCTGCGAGAGAATAAGACGGAATATAGCTATACAGTTTTTCCTATTCTCGGTCTCCTCTTTATGTTATGCTTCATAGTTATCGCTCCTGGTTGTATATGTGTGTGTTAGTGTGCGACTGCATACTACAAAGCGTGGACACATATTATTTCGATATTTGAAATGTTTGTAGGTAGAAGAAAAAACAAAGATAAGCATGAAGGTATTCGACAAAAGAATAGCGTAGAAACGAATCGACGGTCGAAATACAGAAAGAAGGTGCGTGATCTGTATTTTTTTACCAAACGTGTCATTTCTTTTCTATTTAAAAATGTTTCTATTTTATTGAAAAATTATTATTAAATTATTTATTTCGCAAATATTGTAATTAACAATTATGAAATATATAGAATATAATAATTGTATTGTCTGCAATATTTTACAAAAAAATGAAATGATTATCAGATACATCAGAGAAAAAAAATTAAAAAACATTGTAGAATATTTTTCTTATAAATATCCAAAGACATGTTTTTTAATTATAATGTTTGCGTATATAGGAAATTTATACTAATTTTTCAATAAAATAGAAAAGTTTTTAAATAGAAGAAACTAGACACGTGACAAAAACAAATAAACCTTATTTACTTTATATTTCCAATAAAAATACAATAATATAACTTATTTTACCAATATAGAAAAAATATAGAAAAAAAATTAGGGAAAATAAATTTTTTTTAAAAAGTTTAATATTATAAAAAAAATCATGTATGCAGATCACACGTGTTAAAAGTGAAACCTTCAAAAATCTAAGTTTTGAGAGAATGAGATGAATGCACAGTTTTAAGAGTAACATAATTGTAGGATTTAATTATTATAATATTATTACCATATATAATAAAGATCACCGGTGTTATGACCAAAGGATTCTTCAATGAAAATTCCTCTGATCATTAATTGTATGCTCTCGCTCGTTTCGCTTACGTTCCTTAACTAATTTTACTTAACTCCTTTGATTTCGATGTATATTCACAGGCTTCCTATAATGGACTGTAAGAATGTCCTTCTGTACTGGCCCCGCAGGGTGTACGGACTGGACTGAGAAATGGGGTGGAGAGAGGTGGGGGTGACTAGAGGGGCGCTTCGGTAGTTACTAGTAGTTGATCGATGCTCACAATGGGTATCGATCTAGACTTTTAGTCGATGGAGGTGGATGCGCGCGAATTTTGAATACTGCTAATTACCGTACGATCCTTTCGGATCCTACATACTCCCCCCGATGAGCGTGTAACGATCAATGATATTCTTAATACATGTGTTGTGTTGTGCGCTTATTATCATCGATTTACAATACTTTCGACCTAGGTCATTGAATCAGTTAAGTATATCGCTAGTTGTATAAGTTATTGAACATGTTCATTTGATTGCTTATGATATAACGCTGGACGTATTCGCTGAATCGCTCAGCGTATCTTTGCTGACTTGGTCAGCATTCTCGGATAATCGCTGGCCAGGCGATCTTCTTGTACGTACAAGGGAATAGTTGTGTCTTAAAGACAATATAAAAAATAAGAATGGTTTAACAATGGACAAATAGTTGTCGCGTTGTGCTTGACAACTCCATGAACCGTCTTCACGGTCATCTCGTGTGTAGTTGATTTGTCATTGAGAATGACGGTGGTGTTCCTCTGATTTTATGCTGGGGTTGGGTCCATTTCTAGCGTTTTTTTGGAATGTGTTTTCATGAAGACAATCGATTAGCTGGAGTCTTAATATAATTCTCCTTCGACAATGTCGTAAACGTTCCTTTAATCTAAAAGAAATGTGCAGGCGTTCGTATGGTTGCGTCATTTAAATCTGACGAAATAAGGCTTAACGGGCGTARATTTAAAATAGCTTCGATTTCGATAACGAATGCGGTCTACTTCTTCGTATGCGAAAAGCAGTTCGCCCACGTTTCGTCTAAAATGATGTTTGAAAGATTTGACTGCAGTTTCCCCCAGAMCTCTGAAATAAGGTAACAGGGGATGATTGAAAGGTCATGAGATTTTACAATCTAAAGCGAAATCATGGATCTTCGCCTTATACTTGTCCGACTCGAGCAAGGCATACAGTTTCTTTAACTGGTTCTTARCCCCGACGAAGTTGGTTCCATTATCAGAATAAACGTGAGTGGGAATAGTTTTCGACTTACAAACCGCYGGAAAGCGGCCAAAAAGGCATCTGTAGTCAGATCGCTGACTAATTCGATGTGTACAGTCTGGATAGTCATGCAGAGGAAGATGCACCCGTATATTTTAACGCGACCTTTATTACGGTACTTCTGTTCTTTCGCGTAGATTGGACCGAAGAAATCTACTCCGACGTGGGAGAAYGCAGTTGCTTCCTGCACTCGCAGCCTTGGTGAATTCCCCATTTTATACTGGATGCCGGATGCACGGAATCGAATGCAATGTACGCAATGACGTACGATTCTTCGCACTTGATTCTTACCGTCGAGGAGTCAAAAANACACGACTGTGGCGGTACGACCGAAGATCGCGCCCTCTAAAGTTACTAGAAGGTTAGGGAATCACGCTAACAGGAAGTAGTTACTAGTCTGTACGTAGCCGTTGATAAATGTTCAATAAAGAAAAGCAAGTCGCAAAGAAAATTAAGTCTAGTTTTATTTTTACTATAGAGAAGCCCTCTACACGTCGCGGCGTCTTCGATTTCTAGTCGACCGTTCAAATAAAGGAATGCGGCGTGACGGTGGGGCCGCCGAAATGTTATCGTTATTTGTACAAGGATAAAGCGATTTCCGCGTGATTAAGAAATAACTATTTCATGAATCTATACGTTTCTACCGTTGATATTAATAATTAAGTTATTCATATATCGATTCAAAGCTTAATATGAAATTTCTTACAAATGATGAATAAATGAATAATGATATTGGAAATAGCAAACTTCTACTGGATTCGAAGGCGCAGTTTCACTTGAAATATATGTTAATGAATAAAGGTGTGTACGCATAAGCGCACACACGGATAATTGAAACTACTTATCTCTTTTCTAGATCCTTCGCGATGATGGTTGAGCTGAGCGCTGAAGATGTTCGCAAGATAGCGGACTTTCTCGACTTCGTTGTTCTCTAATCGGTTTGCTCGGCGTGGTGATAGTCTATTCACTGCTTCGTAAATCAGAAGTCGGGAACTCGCACCTCACAGGAGGCACCAGAATGATAATTATGACCAAAGGATTCTTCAATGAAAACTCCTCTGATCATTAATTGTATGCTCTCGCTCGTTTCACTTACGTTCCTTAACTAATTTTACTTAACTCCTTTGATTTCGATGTCCTTTTCAGTGATCCCAGAGACTTTAGTTCGTTTGATGGACACAGGGGCGCAAAATTATCGTACGCGGCAGAGAATTATCGTACGCCCCGGGAACATTTAAAATCCGACAATTTCTCGGACAGAATTTTGAAAAAGTCACTTTTTTTTTTTTTTACTCATCAAGTTCCCAAACCCTATTATGAAAACGATGAAAACGATCGTCGAACGGGAGATCGTGCTGGGGGTGGTGGTGGAAGTGGTGGTGGGAGTGGTGGCGGGAGTGGTGGTGAGAGTGGTGGTGGCAGTGGTGGTGGGAGTGAGGGTTGGGGTGGGGATGCACCTTTGGAAAATTTGTTGACTAAAAAAGGGGATGCACCTTTCCACAATTTGTTGACAAGCC
>NW_015149071.1:281038-293717 GCF_001465965.1 Polistes dominula | reverse complement strand
GTCCTTTTGTACTGGCCCCGCAGGGCGTACGGACTGGAATGAGAAGTGGGGAGGCGAGAGGTGGGGGTGACTAGAGGGGCGCTTCGGTAGTTACTAGTAGTTGATCGATGCTCACAATGGGTATCGATCTAGACTTTTAGTCGATGGAGGTGGATGCGCGCGAATTTTGAATACTGCTAATTACCGTACGATCCTTTCGGATCGTACAACCGGTATGGTCTCTGGGTGGAATAGCTGACAAAAACTAACATTTTCAAAATTCTATCTATCAAGATGGAATGCCGAATGCGATAGATGTTGATAGAGACAAAAATGGTAGCATGTTTATCGGTGGAAAGATATCCTGACCTAACCTAAGTAAATATAATATTTTTTTTTATTGAAACTCAGGTAAATGAATTTTTTCTTTCACACTTTTCACACTTTCTATGAATTTGAGATATCTTTATAATGGGTTAGCAGTATTTGGGTTACAAGTATTTCTTTTTGTGTTGCAACTAATACCTGTAGATGCTGTAAAAGAAGGGAACAATTGTGGTCGTATTTTTTTCGTTTCATCGGGTTTTAAATTATAACGATTTTAAAATCTATTTATCATTTCCGTTGATTTATTTTATAATATTAAAAAATTTTTTTTAAATTTATTTTCTATATTTTTTTTCTATATTTGTAAAATAAGTTATATTATTGTATTATTATTGGAAATATAAAGTAAATAAAGTTTATTTGTTTTTGTCACGTGTCTAGTTTCTTCTATTTAAAAACTTTTTTATTTTATTGAAAAATTAGTATAAATTTCCTAAATACGCAAACATTATAATTAAAAAACATGTCTTTGGATATTTATAAGAAAAATATTCTGCAATGTTGTCGAATTCTTTTTCTCTGATGTATCTGATAATTTTTTTATTTTTTTTGTAAAATATTGCATACAATACAATTATTATATTCTGTATATTTTATAATTATTAATTATAATATTTGCGATATAAAGAATTTAATATTAATTTTTGAATAAAATAGAATCATTTTTTAATAGAAATAGAAAAATAGAAATAGAAAAATAGAAATAGAAAAAATAGAATAGAATAGCTATATTCTGTCTCATTCTCTAGCAGGCTCAATCCTATATGTTTGTTTCTATTTCTCTTCTTATTAAATATCGTGACCGTTGCATAGCGGCCTGTTGCTCCGTTGCCTATCCGTATATAGGCTCCGTTGCCTATCCGTGTACAGTCTCCGTTGCCTATCCGTATACAAGCTCCGTTGCCTCGCCATCTACCGGTTCGTTGCTTGAACCAGCGTTTCATTTTTTTCAAATTACTCCCTATTCTAAAGAAGTTTTTACTTCAAAAAAAAATTGTTAAATAATATAGAATATTGGAGAAAGGAAGTTTCTTTATCTTTTATGATATTCTTAGATATTCGGAAAAACTAAAAAGATACTCGATATATAGAGACTTTGTTTGTTACTAAGCGCGTACAAGAGTAACCGGTCCCCCATTGTATCAAAAAATTGGAAAACTATAAAACTCTTGTCCTTGTTTAGTGTAAAGTTAACCCGCTCAATGCTGTAGCCTAGGTACAATGTGTACAAAAAATATTTCTTATTTTAAAGCAATTCCAAATTACGTTTCTGCCACACTAATCTTTTTCCATCCGATCTAAAAACATTGAATTTATTTTTATTCGAAAATATTACGTGATTCCTAAATTCCGTTGATTTTTGTTAATACATTTTAGCAAATTCCAATAAGTTTTTTTATTCGCTTAAACGATCAATAGTATTTGCTTCTCCGCTTTACCACATAATCCAACATTATGGAGAACATTATTCACAGCTGTAGCATAAACGATCTTTCATAAAGTTATAACTATAAAAACGGCCATGTATAAAGCATTTTTAATAGGTTTGTTAAACACTTCTTTCAGAATTTGTCATCAATTTCAATTGAGAAACTATTTTGGTGTCTCTTAGTTCATCTTATGTAATACTAGTTTTTTCTTTTCTTTTGCTCACATATCTCAGTGTCAAATAATTTAAATTTTATTTTTTACGAACTTGACGATAACTTATACCCTCACTACACAAAAAAAAACAATTATATCAATCACAAATGTGGATATTCGAATGTTTTTCAAAAAATGATTACTTTATGATTTTTAATCGTACACTGACCTAAGATTTATAATAGGACTTTCCTTACCTGCTTTATTTATGTCACGTTTTTTACATTCCACGGAGAACTGAAGCTGATTTCTATGAATTAATATCTTTTTATGCTATTACCTCCTTCTATTCTTACAAATTAAGAAGTGAGATATTATTGATCAGTATTAAAGATTAATTATCTGTTACAATAATAAAATGAGTACATAGGTTTCTTTTTCATTATAGTTTACAGCAGCGGTGGCCAGTTTTATTCAATATGTGTTCTACTTTTTTTCACAAAAACGTTTCGTAACTGACTATTAAAATTTTGCCATTAAACACATTTGAACGTGTGCCTTGTATACTACTTGGTGACAATAAGGAAAAAATTAATAAACTAACATGATATTTTATAAATATTTATTAATTAGAAAGTAGCTACAGAAAAAATATTGATTAAATTTAATTTTTCTATAATATACTTAATTACTGTAAAAGCTGCTTTTGCATTCCTTCAATTAAACATTCATAATTTGGTGTGTTTCCAGATAAAGATAGTGATAATGAATTTTCAGTATGGAAACCAATACGTAGAAAACATTATTTAGTTTTTATAAATTTTACATATAAAATATATAGGTTCAAAACAAGAGTAGATACGTTCGCTATATTTGATGATATTGGGCTTCCTTAAATTCCCTAACTTGTAAGATTAAATCAGTTTGCAGAATTATAATACTATTATTTTGTTTTAACATTAACCCATTATCTGCCAAATTTTTTTTTTAATTTTTGATCGGATAAGTTATATATATATATATATGCACAAAAGTTAATGTAGCAGTATAATTTTATTCGAGTTATGTTTTGTTTTGAAAATATTTATTATTCTGGAAAAAATCCCAAATGGGAATTGTGGCAGGTTGCATGAAAACAAAACTAATCGAAAACAAATTCTTTTATTATATGCGTTCTCTCATAATACAAGAACAGCTGTTATTTACGCCATTCTTTCATACAGTCCACATGTAAGCCGACGTTACATTTGCCACATTGTTTTCTTACATTTGTTCTACACACATTCAACACATTAATTACACACATTATTGGGTCCGTCCGTACGCTTTCGGGAAACCTTTTAGCGCTTGCTTTTGTAGAGAAGGTCTACCATGATTTTTAGGATTACAAAGAGATGCTCGCTACAAGTATGCTAGGATTTTGCCGAAATTCCTATAATGGCATGGCTTTGTTAGCATGGCAATGTAGAACGTAGGCGTTTACAACTGTTGTGTCGATTATATTGGTAAAAATAGGAAAATACCACTTTTTTCCACGAATTTTTATCCTGTATTTGTTAACATTCCAGTCCAGTTTGTCAACACCTCACATAAACTTATTATAGTTACTTATGCAATACGGTTGAACCCGTATTAATAAACCCTATGAGAGAGTAAAAGAAACTTGAAATCAGTCACAATCCCTAAATGGGTATTGTTATAAAATGATCAATAAAATCATTTCAATAAAAAACAGAAGACTGAGTAAGTAACAGATCGTTACTATATACTCTAAATTACATATTTATTCACGGTATTTCATTATGATATAATAACTACACCAAAAATATAATGCTTGAAGTATGAAAATTCTGTTCTGCTAAACTTACAGACGAAATTCTAATTTGTTCGCTTATTGTAACGAAACGAAGCACAGAATACAAACTTTCCGCCACCCACAATACTGACTGATGTAAATAGAATGAAACAAAACAGTCAGGCATACAAAATATATTTTTGGCACCGAGTGGTATACGTAAAATTGCAAAATCCCCTAATAGGGGTCGTAGCAGCTAATGGGTTAAATATGTCAAAAATTATCTCCTGTCGGCATGATTGACCAAAAATCGACTTCACGATCAACGTATTGACCATTTCTGGTCTAAAAAAACTCGTTTCCAATAATATCATTCCATGTCACTTTTTCTAATATAGGTTGTCGTTATCGGAAGGCGAATGTCGATAAGAATGCTGAATAGTTTGTTCCTAGAAGATAAAGGGTGCTGATAAAATAGGTAAAAGAATACGAGAGGAAGAGAGAAAACCGGGGTGACTTAGTTAAGTCTCCTTCGAGATCCAGAGATCACGATTAAGATAATGTCTATCAAGAACTATTAAGCCATAGGAAGTTTCCACGAGGTTATAGAAAAAAAAGAGAGGACGAAGGTAAGGAATAAAAAGATAGTGAGGGAGAGAAGTTTGGAGCTTTTTGCAGAGTCCCTAATTCGAGATTTGTAGCTTGTTGTTCATTAGAATGGTTGATTAGAATAAACTTTTAATGCTACATATCTCAATTGGAAAGATAGAAAAAAGGAAACAAAAATTGAAAACAAAAAACGAGAGAAAGATATACTTTATTAGTATCATTTAGTATATGTACATTAGGGTGGGTCAAAAAAATGACTCTTTTTTTTTCAAGTGCCACGCAAAAATGGGTTCCTAGACACCTTAAAAGAATTCTCACCCAATATGAGCTCTTAATTTTAATAGGAAGATCCTCCGCATCGCAGTTTTTTATTTTTTTTTCAGTCCAATAAATTAAAATTCATACCTCATTATTTATTGATTGTACAGAAAAATGTTTTAAACGAATTTTGTAGGAAATTTAATGCTCTATAAAAAAGGTATCATGTACTTTTTCCGTAAACCTCACCATTTGAATGATATTGAAAATTTAAATTTGATGATTTTTAGACAAATCTCATTTTTGCTTATGAATTTTATAACTCGACAATAAATGATATTAAAAAGTGCACAATACAAATTTTTGTAGGAAATTAACTGCTCTATAAAAATGGTATCTTATGTTTTGGCGATTAAATTAAGCGTTCAAAAGATATTTATCATCAAACATTTATGTGTAGTGATTTTTGTCTGAATATCTTTTGAACGCTTAATTTAATCGCCAAAACATAAGACACTATTTTTATAGAGCAGTTAATTTCCTACAAAAATTTGTATTGTGCACTTTTTAATAGTCATTTATTGTCGAGTGATAAAATTCATAAACAAAAATGAAATTTGTCTAAAAATCATCAAATTTAAATTTTCAATATCATTCAAATGGTGAGGTTTGCGGAAAAAGTATATGATACCTTTTTTGTAGAGCATTAAATTTCCTACAAAATTCGTCTAGAACATTTTTCTGTACAATCAATTAATGATGAGGTATGAATTTTATTTTATTGGACTGAGAAAAAAATAAAAAATTGCGATGCGGAGGATCTTCCTATTAAAATTAAGAGCTCATATTTGATGAGAATTGTTTTAAGGTGTCTAGCAACCCATTTTTTCATGGCACTTGAAAAAAAAAGAAAAAGTCATTTTTTTGACCCACCCTAATGTACATATATATACTTCTTCTTCTTGCATCGTGGAATTTACATACTATTAACAATATTATAGAAATTTTAAGTTGTTCTGGAGAAATTAAAAATACCACAGATGTATTATCATTATGTCCGTGAGTGTAAAAATCGGTGGTTTAAATAAAGTAATCGTATACTTCACTTTTGCGATAATAACATGATACAAGAAAATTAATCTTTCAGAGTGCAACACTTTTTTGAAGTAATTTTTAAAGGAAGAACGCATAATTCTTAGATTTGTTGTAAATAAAAGGTGCTGGCAATAGTTTATAAATTCAGATCTAGATTTCTATCAAATTGAATAACACTTACTCGAACAATTTTTTTAGTATGAAGAATTTCAAAAATAAGGTAGAAAAATAGAAAGGATTCTACAAATGGGAACAAGTGTTCCTTGGTTATTTCAATGTTGCATATAAACATGCACTTTCCTACTGTGAATTTTAGAATATTCAACTAAATATATAAAAAGAAAGATATGGATTTACAAAAAACATTTAAAAATAGACGGATGATACATGAATACAAGTTTTTCTGTATTATGGCTATCTCGGTCAGTAAATTTGTTCCCTTAGATATTTTTTTATACGGTTACATAAAATAAAGTTATGACAATTTGTCTTACAAATGAAAAACTTAATAAGCGTTTAAAAATCTAAGAATATTATTTCAATTATTTATAATATTTTTAATTATTTTTTTATTTATTAAATTATTTAAGTATTCTAATATTTATTATTTTCAGTATAAGAAACTATAATATTATAGTATATTATAGTATATATTAATTATTATATATTAATAAACTATAATATTATAGTATATAATAAAAGCTATCTGAATATTAACAAGTTATTAACATCATTCATTTAAAAACATGTAGGAGTCTCATCTTTTTCCCACCTAAGTAAGAGTCACTTCAAAAATATGTAATTCACATTAAACAATACATATATATTTCTTTGTATTATTTATTTCTGATAAAACTAAAGTCGATATCTTCGATAATATCTGAGAAAACAGCTTGTAATACTTCATTTGAAGCACCCTGTATACAAGAATATATTTCATTAAGAAAACTAAAATAGAATGTAAAGTAAAAGAAAAAAACAAATAGACAGCTTAAATTTACCGTCCTCCATGTCATTGTTAAAAATGTAAATTTTAAACCGCTAACATTTGACTTTACACTCATTGATTTACATTGCTATTCTGGCGGCAAGTAGAATTAATCTCGTATATAAACGAGACGAGAGAGAAACGAATTTTATGTTACCCGCAGTGTCGTGAAGATGTGGCAAGCAAATCTCCATGTAACAGTCACATCAAAACAGACCGAGTGTATCCTCAAGAAGAAGACTTAATGAAAGTTCCAATCAGGATACGAGAGTAACGAGGACACAGTGAGAAAAAAAATCATGTGTGCAGATAACATGTTTTCGAAGTAAAACCTTCAAAAAACTAAGTTTCGAAAGAATGAGACGAATAAACAGTTTCAAGAGTAAGATAATTGTGAGATTTATTTATTATAATATTATTACCATATATTACAAAGAGCACAGGTATGGTCTCTGAGTGGAATAGCTGATAAAAAGTACACTTTCTCCAATTCAWGCAATAAAAATGGAATGCTAAAARCRATAGTTTTAAATAGACACCAAAATCGTAGGATGTTTATCGAGGAAAATATAATGCGTCGTAAACTAAGTAAATATAGAATATCTTTTTTGTGAAACTCAGGTATAAAATTTTATTGGTTACGATAGTTTTTGAATTCTCACTTACATCTAAATTTTCGCGCTGTCTAACACACATTTTAGGAATGACGAAACAATGACGTTATGAAAAACATATGGAAGATACTGCTAGTCTTAACAAAGATTCTGGTATAAATGCAAGGAGAGATCTAACAGAGATCTTTTCGAGAAATGCTTTTTCAACTCCATAGACTTTGAAACCCTTATTATTTATAACATATCTCGTCTTTATCCTTTGAACCATAAACTTATATTCGTTTAGTTCATATCTTCTAAACGAATCGAGATACCATTATAATTTTTTTTTGCCTAATATTTCTACACTACAAGCTATTTTGTAAGGTAAAAATAAAACAATTACAAAAATATGCGAAGTTTAATAAATTCACATTTTTAATTTTAACTTCCAGTTTACTAGACGAAAAAAAGTTTAATTTCAAATTTTTATTTACTTCCAAGAAAATTAATTTATATTCTCTAATAAACACGATTTATTCCTTATATAATCCATTAGATTGACTCTTCTAATAGTATTCGAGAAATCTATTCCTCATATTTTGTCAATTCTTTGAAAACCCATAAATTGGTAACTAAGGTAAAAAAAAAAAATAATGATGTACAATTATTGAGGTCACATAGAAGTACAATTAAGCTAATTATGAACAAAATCCATAATATCACATTTTTTTCGTTGTCCGCTTCACGTGAAATGCTCCATATATTAGGTATTTTATACCAAATCGACCACTTTTGACCCTGACCCTTTTCGATTTGGCTAAAAGTTTTTCATCCCATTTTACCTTATGAAAAACAGTTCTCAGAATTTTTTCAAATTTTTTTACAAAACCCAAATAAAATTATTAATTTTTGAAAAAAATGGCTCTTTTTCTGTGAATGGCTATAACTTCTTCAAAATTCAACCTATTGGGACGTTTTTTTTTTAATTTTTGTTTTTAAATGTACTTTCGAGAAAAGAATACAAAAAAATGTTAAGATGATAAACTCCCTGAAATTTTTGCATTTTTTGAGAAAAACCGTTATTTCCTCGAGGCTCGCGATTTTTCATTTTTTTTTATTTTCTAAAAAAAAACATTGACTAGTTCTGCGAATATTCCTGCCAATCCCAAAATGGGCCGAGTTAGTTTTCTACTTTTTTTATTTAATGGAAAAAAAAATTTTTTAATTTTCAAAATTTTTAATTTTTTTTTTTTTGAAAAATTATGCAATTAAACAATTTTACAATATTATATACTCAATTTATAGTCTCAACCTACTTCCTCATGTTCATCACCTTGTTCTTCTTCTTCCTCTTGATCTTTCTTCCTCTTCTTCCCTTTTTTTTTTATTCAGATTAAATTTTTTAATATCATTAACTGTCACTAATTCTTTTTTAATTGATCTTCTACGTATTCTTTCTTCTCGAGAATCTATTTGATCTACAGGACAAGCACATTCTTTGGTGATCCTAAAGGAAGATTTTGACTAAGAACATTAACTTTTTTTTAAATGAGATCAAGTTGAATCAATAGCTAAAACAACAGACAAAAACAATAGAAGTATGAGTAAATTTATTGATTTACCAATTTATAATAACCAGAAAAAATAATTGTTGAAAATACTCACGTGAAGCTAAAAAATCATCTTTAATCAAATGAAGTGAACAGATGCTCATAATGGGAGTTATACTTTTTCCAATTTTTAGCGCTCGTACCCAAGCTATATGTCTATCAATTATTTCTTTATCACCAAATTTGTTTATTCGATAAACAAATTGTTTTTTACGAGGTGGAAATTGAAAAAACCTAATTTTTTCATCACGACAAGCTTTGCTTGTACAACCAAATACACACTAATACACTTTACTTTTATTTTTTCTTGCTGGGAACTCCATAACAAAAATAAATTATTTGCAACAACTTTTTAGTTTAACGATACTAGTTATTTTTAATTCTACTTTCAATAATAAATAAGCAAATCATAAAATTAAAAATATAAATATTTCCATATAAATATCGTGTAGTCTAAATCAGCTGTTAGTAATTCGTCCTAACTGCTCTAGTTTTGAATTTAGCCACCAGATAGCGTCTTCAAGTGCTAGAGATCCCAATATATATATATACCTTCCAGCTCACGCAGCTTACACACTTATACAACTTACACATACAGACCATAGATCTTCTTTCTTTATTTCGACCGTAGGTTCGTTTGGACCTTATTCTTTTGTCACATACCTACGCGCTTATCTCTGTTTATTCTTCTACCCACAGAGCCTAGATACCAGGAGGGTAGGGATCCTATAGGAGGGATGCGCCATGTACATTGCTGGGGGACCGGAACTCGATTTTGCGCGCGAATGATTCAAACATTAAAATAATTATGAAATAATTAATTGCATCAAATACAGAAAAAAAATGAACTATATTTAATGATAATTAAAAATTTATATTAAAATAGAATAGGTTACACGACAAAATTATTATAAACTTAAGCGGTCCCCCAAAATTTTCAGCCAATGGCACATGAGCTGAATATGAATGGCGCGTCCCTCCTATAGTGTCCCTACAGGAGGGTATAGGAAAATATTTAGTAAGCGCGACTAGAAAAAAAGGAAAGATCATTTTCGGAAATACGCCGCTAGGTTTCGTTATGTTCGTTAATGTCAAGTTTATAACGTTATTTTTTTCATTGACAATTGTTGACAATACTGCATCATTAGCAGCTGTATTTATTTTTTTTTTAATTTATAAAAAGTAATATTTATTTAAAAATGGTAAATAAATTTATTGTTCATAAGTGTACAAGTGGACGAGTCAAGTATCGTAATAAGAATGCTTAATTAAATCAGTGAAATACGTCTTTATTCACTGTATCACAGGTAATATCACCTTAATTGATAGTTATTAATTATTAATATAAAAAACTGCAATGATGCAAATATTTTTTAACTCTACTTATGCTATAGAAATTTCTAGTCCTGTAAAAAATGCAATTTACGATAATAAATTACAATTTAGTTTTAATTGGACTTTTTAAATTTAGTTTTCCATCCTTTACTCAACTGCAACTAGGTAAGATGAAATCGAATAGATTTACATAATAAGTTGACGATAATATCTTGGGAATAATTGTAAAATAATACAAAAATTTTTCTTATTGCTATTTTTAACGTTAATTATAAGATTTGGTTAATTTATTTTGAATAACGCGTGAGTACAATTGTTACATTCCCGCGACAATAAACAACGTTTTAAAAACCTGACATAAGCCACACTAACGCGCTCTAGTGGCAAAAGATCTGTCCCCTCATTTTCGAACATTTGTAATACATTGCGATCGCCCTTCTGTTATCTAGGCTCCGTGCTTCCACCCTTTTATCGCTCCTACCTACAAACAGTTTTAGTATCGAAATAATATGTGTCTACGCTTCGTAGTATGCAGTCGCACACAACCAGGAGCGATAACTACGAAGCAGAGCATAAAGAGGTGACCGAGAAGAGGAAAAACAATATAGCTATATTCTGTCTCATTCTCTCGCAGGCTCAATCCTATATGTTCGTATCTTTTTCTCTTCTTATTTACTATCGTGGCCGTTTCTTTGCTCGGTTACATCGCTCCGTAACATCACAGCCGTTTCATTTTTTTCAAATCACTCCTATTCTAAAGAAGATTTCATTTCAAAAAACTGAATATAGGGATAATCGTCTACATATTATGCAACGTAATGCACTCTGGAACTGTAGCTCGAGAAAAAACAACCTGGTTGTTACGCGACGTGTAGTATACGTCGCTTTCAGTTTTGAGACAGAAGCATCTCGACGTACTATATACGTCGCTTTCAGTTTTGAGACAGAAGCATCTTGACGCGCATAGCACGTCATTATAGGTCAAGTGGTTAATGAAAACTTTTACTTTTCCTCTTCTATATTCTTTAACGATCCTACATTCGCACTGCAAATCTTTCATTCTTTCATACGCTAGCCTTTGAATAAAAAGAAATTCGAAGGGTAGCAAGTGAATTATTAAAGAATTTATATGGCATTTCAATTAGGAATTTCAATTAGGAATCTTTAAACAATAACCACAGAGCCTTCAAGTAAGAAAGCTACTATTCTTTGAGTAAGAACAATAGAATTTGCGAACTTATAATCAAAATATTATATTCTAGTAACAATCTATCTACATTGTATTCAGTCATCAAGTATGAAATTTGTAAAAGAACCTAATTAACAATACGATGCACTACAAATTTCATACTTGTCAATCTAATATTTAAAAAAGGCGTGGTACTGCATATTTTACATGCATATTTTACTATTATTATACTGTATATTTTCATCAACATAAAACAGTTTGCTTAAACTACGTTTCAAGATAAAATATTGTTTTGGACAACAAATAAAGAAGTATACTAATTCTAATTATAATTGTTAAGTATAGAAATTTATAAATAATATACTCAATATTGTAATATGTTCTAAGAAAGTTTAAGATTATTATATATTATAATATTAGGTGGACCAGAAAGTAATGTCGCATTCTAACCTTAAATACAAACGAATAAATTTTGAACAAATTCTTATTTTTAATCAATAATATAATCAACGATTTGTTTTCATCTATTATGTAAAGGGTATAGCCGGATAAGTATGGGAAATCTGCCCCCGTGGCTTTTTCGACTCGCACTTGGGGGATCGATTTGGTGTCGAATAAAAATAATTCACCCCAAATTTTAGCTCTTTTACTCAAACGGTTCTCGAGATTTTTAAAAAAAACCTGTTTTTCGATTTTATTTTTTTTTTATAGTAAAATTCAAAACTAATCAATGATGACTTCTTTTCTAGTTCTTAGGAGTCTAAGACATGAAAAAAAAATATTATCATAATATTTTAACGAAAAGCCGATTTTTKGCGGACRAAAGAAAATTAAATTTTTTTTTTTTTAAGCTTTTTTGAAATATGTCAGTCACCAAAATTTTTCAGAAAATGTCTTTTATACTCCTCTACACTCAGGAATTTTCTTGAATTTTTTGAAGTGGTGGAACAATATGAAAAAAATTAAAAACTCATTTTTTTCTAAAATCCCAAGTTTTAACTAATTTATATTTTTTTTTTCAGTTAAAAAAAAATGTGAAAAATTATATTTTTACTCAAAATACACTTTGCCAGAAATAAACATAAAGATTATTATAAAACGATTAAGATATATTCCGTCTAACGTAATTAGAAGGGTTATTGATTATTGAAAATACATTTAAAAATAGTACTTATATATTCTTTATACGGTTAGATATTATTCTAAATCTTATGCAACAAAAATAAAAATTATAATAAAAGATGTAACTATATT
>NW_015149071.1:237118-261409 GCF_001465965.1 Polistes dominula | reverse complement strand
CTGGTTATATACCAAAAATTTTGAAAGAGTAAAATACCTGGGTTTGCTAGAAAATGACGATGATTATGAAGGAAAAGTCCAACTAGGTAAAAATCTAGCTCGGGATTTTGCATGGTGGGAAGAACATATTGGTTCTTCGGTAAACACTTTTGGAGCTCACCAATACGAAAGAACAATCTATTCAGACGCGTCGCGGACAGGTTGGGGAGCATCTTGTGACGGAAATCGATCACATGGGTTTTGGTCCGGCGAAGAAAGAGAATTGCATATTAATTTCTTAGAGTTACTGGCAGCTTTTTTAGCATTAAAAGTTTTTGCTATTGACCTTTTTCATTGCAGAATTCTCCTGAGGATGAATAATACTACAGCGATTTCCTACGTGAATCGCATGGGTGGTATCCAATACCCACATTTAAATAAACTAGCCAAAACAATCGCAGCGCAAGCAGCGGTACTACGTGTTTTGTAATCCTCTCGAATGAGACATTATATAATTCTGATCGAACTTAGCCCGCCTTCGACGGGCTCGTTGGTTCCTTTTATTTTTCACCATTTTCAACAATACTATTTTTATTTCTTGAAACACGTTAAAATGTTGAACACCGTTAAAAAAAAATAAACCACATGTATGTATTGTTTTCTTTTACAAATACGCAATTGCTGAGGCAATACTCAACGGTTTTCTGTAACGTCAATAGGATCCCACTGATCGTCATCCCATCAGTATTACTTATTTCCTACGATATTAGAGGACAGATAATGTTACAAATTGTCTATATCGTTCAATCTCCTGTGTTTCCACCTCCGTCATACGAAAATTGAATACGAATTCGCATGAAGGATTGTATATTGTCTTGAGTCAGCGCCATCTGTTGTGGAACATCAAATTATGATTCACTTGTTACAATGTCGTCAACTGACCTATAGTTTATATCGTGGATATAAACTAAATCGGCTAATTTTTACAGCTAATTTTTGAATCATTTATTAGGTAAGGATTCAATAAATATTTTAATACCAATTAGAGATTTAATTTTAATAATTACATAATTAGTTACTTAATTAGTTTTATAGAATACTAATATGACACGATTTGTAACTTTATGCTTGTTTGAATAAATATTTTTCATACCACATCAAGACGAAAAATACGTAGCAATATACTCTTCATTAACAACTACAGTTGTTATTTATGTAAATTTTGAAAAACATAATTTAATTGTACTACTTTCAGGTGTAGACTCCATATTTATATGAGTTAAATTTAATTAAAATTAGTTGTGGATCGGGTTGGTTGCATGATAACAAACTTGAAGGTATAAGTATTATTATTTATTATAACCAATTAATTCAAAACTTACATATTAATGGTCATCAAAGACCAAGCGCAAACGCGTCTACATCATGTGGTGCTATATATACAATTAACTACGGTAAAACAAAAAGGAATCATTCAAAGAAAATCGGATCGATTCGGATCGAGTCAGCCGCTGCCTCTCAAGCTTATCAGCAATATAAACTGTATATATTTTAACAATATGTTAAAATCATATAAAAAATAACTGCACTATGGGCTTTTAAAGAGACCGTAATTTTCGGTGTGCCGCAAACCACAAATGCGATATGCTCGATGTTCATGTTTAAGCTAATAATTTAAATCTATGCATAATTATTTATTCATAAAAAATAGTTGATAAAAGTACTGTGGAATTCACTAAACATATCCCCATGTTTAAAAATTTCTCAAAAAAAAATTTACTTTTTGAATTTTTTTACAATTTTCAAGAATTTGGGCCACTTTATGTCACCATTGACAGATTTGAACGGATTGCAAAAATGTTGAGTGTTTTCTGATAGAATAAGGACTGATGTCGACTACTGTAACCCTCTAAACTATATTACACTTCTATGTATGTATATCATATGCGGACGAGATAATGAGGGATCACCAGCGCGGTTTTATAAAAAATAGATCGACTGTAGACCAGATTTTTACAATTCGGCAGATCTTAGAAAAAAATGGGAATTTAATCTGCCGGTATACCAACATTATGTCGATTTCCAAAAAGTGTACGATTCAGTAAAATAGGAAAAAATTCTCGAAATCTTAATACGACAGAGAATACTCAGAAAATTGGTCAATCTGGTTCAATTTTGTTTAAAGAAAACTAAGGATAAAGTGAGAATAGGTATTCAAATGTCGGAAGCTCTTAGTATTCATAGTGGGTTAAAACAGGGGGACGCATTATCACTTCTTCTGTTCAATTTAGTACTGGAATTTGCTGTCAAAGAACTGCAAAAAAGTAAAGGTGGTCTGCAGTTGAACGGAACAACACAAGTGTTGACATACGCGGACGATATTGCTTTGCTATAAGACAATAAAGAGTCGTTAATTAATAACGCGATAATATTATTAAAAAGTGTAAAAGATCTGGGACTAGAAATAAGCGTGGAAAAAACCAAATCTATGGTTACCGAGAGATTTCAGAATGTGCCTAATACTGGAACTTTCGAATTCCTCTAATGCCAATTAATAATAATAATATGCATGCCATGTATGCGTGTTTGTTTGTTAACGTCGGTAAAGAGGTCACTGTTTAATCTTATTGAAGCTCATAAAATAAATTTTAAAAAGATAAAAAAAGAAAATTAGCGATTACTGATAATAATTAAACTCATCCATTCTTTTTATATGCAGTTCCTAGAATATCATCGTTTATTTTGAATGTTTATATTTAGTATCAATTTAAGCAATCTCTATTTTTCATATAATCAGAAAAGACATTTTTCTATTATATAATATTTAATAAATTTATTATATATCAAAAAGATGTAGCGTCTTATTAATACATTGTCGATTATGCTGAGTGTGTTTTTCACAGAAAAACAGATTACACGTGTTAGAAGTGAAACCTTCAAAAAACTAAGTTTTGAAAGAATGAGACGAATGCAGAATATCAGGTGTAGGATAATTGTAGGGTTTATTTGTTATAATAATATTATTATTATTATATTGTTGCCACATTCAAAAATTATTTTACGTTTTTTATTGACATATAATACATAACATATTACACAGTAAGCAAGTTCTCAATTTAAAGAAATGAGAAATGATTATGGTAACTAAAATATGTATGGTAACTAAACACCTCTCTGCGTGCACGAAATATACGAACGCGTTCCGTCGAACTCTTTAAAACTTCCCTAATATTTTCTTTCTGTAGATTTTCACGACACTTTTTGGCGTTAGTTTTCGGTAGAGAGACACTTGAATCACAATTTACAATTTTCAATTGCGAACCATCTGAATAGAAAATAAAAAATAATGTTGCAAAAGTGATCTATTGAGATTATGCTTGTCTAGTATAAGTAAAAAGAATTAAGAAAAAAACATATTGATTGAAAGCTATTTAATGACTTACGATGATCGTTGTCACTATTTCTAACAATGGACGCATTATTACTCGCATTAGAGATATTATTCTGCACATTTAATAACGCCTTCTGGTGCGCACAAAATGCACGAACGCGTTCCGTTGTACTCATTGGAATCTTCCTTATCGTGTTTTTCTGCTTAATTTCACACATTTTTTCTTTAGTTTGCGGCACTTTTCATATTGTTAAACAGATATATAAAAAAAAAGTCTTCTGACCTAAACGAAAAGCAATAATGTGGGGAAAATGAAAGAAATTAAAATGAGAAATAAAACATGTGATCGAACCTAATAGATGGTATAATATAACCTTATTTGTTCGTTAAAGAAAAGCTTCCCTTCCTAAAAAAAACCCTAGTTTATATGTACGATCCGAAAGGATCGCACGGTAATTAGCAGTATTCAAAATTCGCGCGCATCCACCTCCATCGATTAAAGGTCTAGATCGATACTCATTGTGAGCATCGATCAACTACTAGTAACTACCGAAGCGCCCCTCTAGTCACCCCACCTCTCGCCTCCCCACTTCTCACTCTCAGTCCGTACGCCCTGCGGGGCCAGTACAAAAGGACATTCTTACAGTCCATTATAGGAAGCCTGTGAATACATATCGAAATCAAAGGAGTTAAGCTAAATTAGTTAAGGAACGTAAGCGAAGCGAGCGAGAGCATATAATTAATGATCAGAGGAATTTTCATTGAAGAATCTTTTGGTCATAACATTATATATTAGAAATATGATGTCGTCCAAGCAAAAATAAGGCACGTAGCTTACCTTACTTTGACTTCGCCTGTATGCAAATGCAACGACGATGTCTAATTTATAATAAATATAAATGAAAGTGTGGTACTTAGCCTTCTTTGTCGAATTTCGTCAACTCTTAGTCGCTTGTTATGTTATTTCTTCACAGATTGTCTAAGATGTATCGTCGTAGATGTCCAGTGGAGAAATAGGAAGTTTTTTTTTCGTAATGGACAAAGTACGTTTAGTTGGTTATGAAAAACCGTTGATGGTTACCATAGCAACACTCTGACGTAGCAGCATCACGCCACGCTAAGAGCTTGCCTTTGCTTTGACACACACATGATGTTTCTACCCCTACAGTAGTATGCAGTCACACACACAAATACACACTTATACAAAGCTTAGTAGCCAGGAGTTGGGACTATAAATCAAAGATCGAGAATAGGAAAAACTGCATAGCTATACTCTGTCTCTTTCTCTCGCAGGCTAAATCCTATATGTTTGTCTCTTTTTCTCTTCTTATTTAGTATCGCGGCCGTTTTATCTCCGCCTACCGCTCCGTTACATAGCCGTATACCGCTCCGTTACATCGCCGCCTAACGCTTCGTTACATTTTTTCAAATCACACCTATTCTAAAGAAATTTTCACTTTAAAAAGAAGTGCAATGCGTTGTTAAATAAAATTAATTCTTCGTTGTAAGTCTTGTATCAATATTGCGAAACTAGGAAATTTCTCATATATACAATGCCTTAGTATTCTATAGAATGCCAGCTTTTTATACATTGCCGGTAACAGAGAAACAAAGAGACATTTATCAGAATAAAATAATGTTTAGAAGCAATAGGAAAGGTAGAAACGATAATAGATAAAGATAAATGAATGTTAAATATGGATTCAACATCCTGTGTGGAGGATATTATATAGAATGCCTAGGTCATGTGTGAAATATCTTCTCATTATACACACTTCCTTTTAGGGGTATCATCAATGCACTCGTTAAACACATTGAACGTAACATATTCATATTATGTTATCTATGTTGTTTAAATCTCGTCGTTTTGACGCACGCCTATTTTAAATCAAGTGGAAAGATCATATGAAGATATGTAGAATGCTGAAAATCTTTCCTAAAACAGTTTTCGGAAAAAGAAGAAAATTATTCTGTATTGGTCGTAGGCGTATCCAGATTATTGGTTTAAAATGTTTAAATAAATAAACGTGTTATCTTTTGTATGAGATAATTATATTTCTTATGATTAAGAACAATATCGAAAAGATAGGCTTGTTTATTGCACAATTAGCAACTTTATGAAGATTACGTACATAGTTGGAAAACTCAAAATAGAAACAATGTATTTTTCCTCTTATGTTAGAAAAAGTTTTGAGATAAATCTTTTTGTATGCACATTGTGAGATTAAATTAAGTAAGAAAGGAAGTATTACGACACACATCAAATGAGCACATATGCTTTAAAAAGATAAGAGTAGTTGTATTGAATAACATTATTGTGGGGATGGAAGATTCCAGCTTATGTTAGTCAGATGTGTGCATGTTGGCGTATAAGATAAGTCGACCAATAAGTTGAAAGAAAAATATAGAAGACCTAGAGTTTGTTAGGTGTGCATTTATGTAAAATGCATGACGATATGCATATATTTATACAATAGAAACGGGTAAATATTAAAAATGTCAATGAGAATATGTTAGCCTGAGGTGAACCAGTAGAGAGAAAAAAGAGAACAATGAGTAAAATAGAGAGTAAAAAAGTCTAGAGTAGACCGATCTGACCAGGGGATAGTCAGGTACAGCACCCTTATGATATGTTTTAAATTTTGCACACTTGTAGTAGTCCATGAGGATGATATTCATTGAACCTTTACCCAAGAATACGAATATATGGCCAGCCGTTTATTAAAAAACGCGATTTGAAATTTCACATAGCATTTCTTTAACTGTAGTAGTGTAGTCAGTCACAATAGCGGCGCTGTGTGTGTAACTGAAGTCGTCGATATCTATATCTTACCTCGACAGTGAATAGAATGTTTTTCTTTTCTTTACTTTCTTTTTTTTTCTTTATTTTCTTTTTTTATCCTTTTTTTTTTCTTTATTGTAAAGAAAGCTTAATAAATTTTTTTCCTGAAGTATTTTATATTAATTTCATAGGGAATATAATTTTAAAAAAGGGTCCATTTGTGTTATAGGGGGTGTGAATTTTGTTTTTGCTAAGGTTATTAATTTTATGAAGAAATCAACATTATTACCCAAATAATCGAAATACTAATTATAAATTAATTCATATACAATATACAACAAAAATTAATTTTTAGTGTTCCTTGACCAATACATTTTTCAGAATGATATTGGTCGTATAGAAACACGAAACAAATTTTTTCGACATAAACTGCATTTTATGAATGCTTCTCATTTTATGCGGCTTCTCACACGTACATGAAAATTTCAAATCTTCTAGAGGGAAGAAGACTTTGTTCATATTAAAAAAAAAACTGAAAAGCACCAGTATGTTTTGGAATTAATATGACAATAGCTAACTTTAAAATTAAGAATTTTTAAATGATTTTTCTGATATTTAATGTTTATATCATTTATTATTATCTATCATGTTTGCTAAATATTTTGAAAGCTAATATGAACTAGTGAATAATATTTTAAGATCTCTCTCAACCATCTCAGAAAATTTTAGCAGATCATTAGATTTAGTTGCTTGGAAAGGAACTTTTCGCCGAGCCTATTGATTGTTTTCTACCTCAGTAGCTGAAGTGTTATCTAGATTTTTCAGATTTTTCATAAATGATAGAACTCGTTCGGAAATATTTCGGTCAGATTCTACACGCTTTTCAAATTGATTATTTAAGAAACGAACAAGTCGACAGTATGATTGCGCTTTTAGTTACAATTTATTATTAAGCTAGTGTTCTAGTATTTTGTATTTTTATTTAATTATCCCATGTACAATTTCCACCGGCTACCGTGTGAACTTTTCGTGACACACTGAGATTCATTTGACTTAATAGTTGTTAACTGACTGTATTTCCTTTAACAGCTGGCATGAGTGCTTCAAATTCAAGATCTTCCAAATCATTTTTCAAATCATAGAAACATTGATCAAGAACAAACTTATTGTCTGAGCAGTTTAATTAAACCATTTGGATCTTTCACAATTGTTTTCATTATTATAGTATCGTTCAAATTAATCTCTTATGGTCGAAGCATTACCTATCCATTCGTCGTGAAAATTGTAAATATATTACATAATTAAACGTTTTTCTAACTGCAATATGATTTATGTTGATATTCATTATTAGTACTTTTTGAAGTTATACTTCTTTTGGCGTGTTCGGGAAAAAATGATGAGAGCGAATTTTTACAATGCGCGTGCACAATGATACGAAGAAAATTCAGCAATATGAAGTTAGTCGATACTTATTCGATATACTCGATATATCTCTCTTATTCCGTATTTCTATATGCAGAACACGTGTTTTAAGTGATGCAAATAAAATTTACTTTTATGTTTTTTTTATTATTAAATACGGTGGTAATTGATATTAAATAACTGTTAAATATCTTCAAAAACATTGATTGTTTGTGAATATTAGTAATAAAAGTTGTGAACTTTGTTAATTCAGAATGTCATCTATGGGTGAATTTTGTATAGCGGAATGTTAAACAGAAGAATTGTGTTAAATTGTGTTAATAACAATTTATTTATATTTCTCTAAATCAAAAAATTAAAGATATTATTCATTTTTTTAAACGAGCATCATCCATACACAACAATTGGAGGGGCATATAGGTAGAGATAAGAATAAGTGAAGATTTTAATGTTAATTTCAACTCAGAACATTCTGATGTATTTACCAGCTTTTTACGTGAAGATTTAAATTTTTCAATAATTAATAACCAAGCAGTTTTGTAAAACCCGACATGGTTCTAAAATTGATGCTGTATTAATAGAACATTTAAATAACGTTTCTACTAGACAATTTGTATTATATTTTAACTACCATAGGCCTCTTGTAACTCACATTCTCATTGAATCACAACCAGATCAACTAATGGACGTGAATTATTTAAATTTCAATATATATAAATTGTATATATAGTAATATTTTTTTTGTTTTTTTAATTATTTAAAAATAATTTAACAATGTATAAATAAACGTTATTTAAATTAGATTATACTTATTAATCGAATCTTTATCAATTGTATTTAATATCTTTATTTTATTATTTTATCGTCTCTTCTACAAATGTAGCGTATTGGCACACGGGATGAAATATTTGGAATTATTTTTGAAGTTATTGAAGTAATATTTTTGTTCTGTTACACCAAAAAGTATTTCAAATTTTTCAAGAAGTACTTCTTACGTGCGTACATAAGTTTTTTTGGTTAAAGATGTAAGTTCCATCGCATATTATCATAAGCTGATCATTTAACTTATACTACATTTTCGCCATCTTTGAAAAGTTATTTAAAATGATTTCTCTTGAAGTGCCATTTAATGGCATTGAGTAACATTTAATGCTATCAATATGTCCAGCTAAAATATCTTTTTCAAAGGATTTTATAACTAAATCTGAATATTCTGAAACTGCCTGTTCACTTTCTGATCCAAGAATAGAAGTTATTACTTTATTAGAATTTCCATTACGTAATTACAACAATTAGCTTGTTATATCTCAAGTTTCTAAATTACGTATAGATGTCATCATGTCACACTGCTTATTTGTTTTTGATTAAATAGATCCTCCAGTAAGAATAGTAAACTATCTTTCAAACATGGAAATATCACCTAATTTATCCCTGAATTGCTAAAATAGACAATTCACTCATTAGTTGTAGATCTGAATGTTTTGATTGAAAGCCCGAACACCAGTTTTAAATGATACTCTGATAATATATTTTATTGCTCCACAGACAGCAGTATTTGTGAGAAGATATCACTCTTAAAAACATCATTTTCACGTATTCAATTTCTTGATCAGAACATCTAGCAATAACAATATTTGAATTACTAATAGAAGATTATGAGGATGTTATTGGTGAAAATGTAAATAAATGTGAAAATAATTTTAATAATGGTTGTGTTGATTTTTCTGATTCTTCTTCACTAATATTTTCTATGTTTAGAGAAAGTAAATGTATTTTATTAACAATAAGACGCCACATATATAGCATAATATAACATTAACCTTAAATTCTCGATCGTTTTATGCTATTTTTTTCGCTTCATCTTCTCTATGATTGTAATATTTTTGAGTCCTGTTATTTTACGGAGAAATACATTGCATTACATAAACGTACTCAAAGTAAACAGAAATTCTGAAATTAAAACAAAACAGATGAATTTGTTAAGTCCTGTGGTGTAGCGAAAGGTGTCATCTATCTTTGGTCAAGCAATTAAGCCTTTACCAGGGAATAACCTAAAGAATTGTGAGTGAGTTGACGAGTGATGAGGTATGAATATGAAAAACTGGAAGAGAAGAGAGTAGTTAAATCATAAATTAGATTGGAATTCTACTATAATTAAGATAGATGATTAAGAATTAATGTAAGATACTTACATTTTTCTGCAACTGTTGGGATAGGTCTCTGTCTCTGGTTCGATCAAAAACAATAATGTAATTTTACTAATTCTCAGATTCGATTATATTTAATATTTATTCTTTAACGTTATCGATCAATCTTATTTAACGTTTCATTGATTTTACAGAAAACAGAATTATTATCAAAACTGAATACTGACTTATTAAATAAAACAGAAATATCAGATTTAACAGAAAAACTATAAGTACCTCGCTTTTCTTCCTGATTTTTTTTATAGATCTATTCCTACTCTCATTTCTTTAATCAGTTACTTCGTTGCATAACGAATCAATTTAAAAGATATAAAATTTAATTCTTTATTGGGTAGATACATTGACGCCTACAAGGCTCATTGGTTTAGGGAATTAATAAGTAGTATGGTACCTTTCGGGAGTGAATTCCAGACGACTTCGAAACTAAGAATTTCTTAAGAGTCTGCACCTATGGGTAAAGAAACGGATCCATTGTCTAATAATTTATGTGTTCTAAAGGATATAATAAGGAAGAGGTTTCCAAGATGTGATTATGTGCTTTTTTTCTAAACTCTTTGGCAACAATAAGGTGCGAGTCTGAAAAATATTTATCATCTGGTCCTTTAGTTTTAGTAATAACTTTTCTTCAGTTACATGACTTGAGTAACATTGACGAGGAAAGTATCGAAAGTATCAGAAAAAAAACGGTCTATGACGTAACAAATATATCAAAAATCATAACATTTGTAATTATTAATATTAGTATATTATAATTAAATTATATTTACTAAAAAAAATTGATTTTTATAATTTTTCTCTAATGTAGATGAATTTGTTTTTTCATCCAAATAAATAATATCTTATTACAAAAGCAAATCGAAAATAATATAATTACTTGATATTTTAAGTCGATAACGTCATTTAAGCTATAAAATATATGCAATAAAGTAAAAATGGTAAGGGGAAAAATAAAAAAAAAGTGTTTTTTTTTTTTAAATACTACTAAAAATTGAGAAAACTGAAAAAAATGAAGAGTATATGTAAAATGATTGTACTTTTTGAGAGTTTCATAATCGTACTTCGAAAGGAACACATTGAAATGGCTATTTTTCATTTTCTTTTCTTTATAAAAATTCAATTTTAGCAATGAAATATTTGAAAAGCTATTTGATTGATGTATTTTTTCGATAATTAACAAAAAAAATAAACATGAGCCCATCATAAATACCCAAATCACAAAGAACTAAAATCTGGAAATCAGATTTTTTTAATTGCTCAGAAAATAATTGGATTACAAGGCTGAAACTTTCGGTAAAATATTTTCTTTTTTCTTAACAAGTCACTGTGAACACTTTTTTTATTCTTACCTGGCTATGCCTTTTATTTTGGGTTTTCTGAATTCTTATTATTTTTTTATTTTTTTTTTGTTTTTGTAAAAATATGTGGAATCAATATTTTTTTTAATTTACATTGGCTTTCATCTATAGCTTTGTTCATACTAGCGAACTCCATTTACGCGATTTTAATCGTATTTAAAAACTGCATAAAACAAATAATCTTTATATATCGATGAATGAATGTCGGTTCTCGATAAAGCTTTTTGAAAACGGAATATACGTAAATTTTATTTATGTATGTTAATAGGTAAAAGCTGTATTACTTCATTTGATAGAAGAACGTAAGCATTCGAATAATAAACAGACGGTTTTATTTGCTTCAGAATTCACGTATCATGCTTTCCGATAAAAATTAAACAAAACTAAATTATCTTGTAATCGAAAATAATTGTGTATTTATCTATTTATTGAATTGCATACACTTTTAAGTATATTTACGCTTCAACAATTCGTCCTTTATTATTTGTGCTATTGTTTTATTTAGAGCATTATGACATTGCATCATTATGAACAATTTTATTGGAAATAAATAAGACGAAAACACGATATCTTCTCCGATAATAATTGAGATACAACATTCGTTCTGTAAAAAGATATAGGCATCATCTATTGTTGGCATAACAAAAGTTTTGCTTAATTAACAGTCAAAATTCTATTCTATTAAAGCAGTGGTTCCTAAAGTGGGCGATATCCCCCTTGTGGGTGATGAAGCGATTGAGGAGACGATGATGGTCATAGACACATTTGGGGGGAGGGGGGAGGGCGATGAATTTTCTTTTTTGAGTTACTAAAAAAAAAAAAGGAAAACAAAAAAATTAATTTTCAGGGGAGCGATAAGTAATATTCTTTCTGGAAAGGAGGCGAGACAAAAAAAGTTTAGGAACCACTATATTAAAGTATCAAATATATGATATGAATGATCATTAAATTTTTTTCAATTCTTTGCTTTAAAATGAAACGTCATAAGTAGAGGCAAGAGGCAAGTTTTTGTTGTTATGGCATTACTTTATGTAAAATTTGATTTAATTGTGATTATTTAAAATATATGCTTTGATATAAAGCTATTATAAAAAAAATATAATAACCATAACCACGAAGAAGTAAAGTTACGAAGATTTTCATTTTCTTTGAAAGGAAAATAGAAAAAAGAGAAGAAAGAGAAAAGGGATTCTTGCGTGTTTGTGGAATGTTCTTCCGTCAGCTTAAAAAATAAAGGAAGACGGCGAACAACCCCCACAGCTCAGGCGTGAACAAGTAGTGAAAGTAAAAAAGAATAGAAAGTTGTATAAAAGGCCCGATCGGCACGCACACGGGATAGAAAAAAGGAGGATTAGAGCATAACCGAGCAACGACCTTTCCTCGACCTAGTCGACGTGTTCAGATTTTTACAAATACACCCATCCCTCGATTTACGTAGATTATCCGTCCTATATGTAATCAATAATATGAATATGCAGGCGTGTGAGCGATTAATGAAAAAGAACGTTTCAATTTGATCTTCGTTAACCGACACAAGATCTGTTAAGAGACAAGGACAAACAAGCGATACCGAGTAGTCTTTCTTTTCCAGGTTAGTTAAGGCCAACAAGAAATACAAATTGAACTTAATCTAAAATGTACATGAAAGAATGACAATGCGAAAATAGAGAAGAAACGAAAGAATAAAAAAATAAAAAAGAAAAGATCATATAAGGCAAAATTTGATTAAAAAAAAAGATCGAAAAGAATAAGTTAAAGAAAAAGTATTGACTAAATAGAAAGTATTAAAAAAGCAAAAGAACAGAAAATATTATTGTAGTATTATTCGTTTTAATTATCAATATTAGTACTATAAGAATAGATATATATATATATATTCTTATCATTTTTCCTCTTATTGTTCCATATCTTTTTTATTATAATTTTTTCTATACAAAAAAAAATAAAATTTTAGTTTACTAATAAGATAAAAGAAATTATTTTCAAAAAAAGAAAAAAAAACATACGAAAATAATGTACAGAAAATCATTGTAACATACATTTAAATCGAGCATTTTTCATTTCTAACAATTGATTAGTCATTATTTGTTTTTACTGTTAAGTATTGTTTAGTATCAGAATAAGTTTAATACCCGTTAAAGTAAGAATAAGATAAAGTACACTTATTTAAAAATTACTCTTCAAAGTCCTCTTTAAAATCCACTGTTATACTGGCTCATTGTCCTCTGTGAAAATTAGTTTAAATGCTTGTATTGATTCTTTTATATTTAAATGACTTTCAGAAGAATAAATTCTATTTATTATGAATATTTATATACATTCTAATAATACATATTATATAAATATAATATGTAGCCTTCGGAGCACACACACACACACATCACAACTGACACTATAACCTTCTATAATTTCGTTCAAGTATCGATCGACTGTAGGTTCTCTCTCTCTCTATCTACCTCATTTTATCTCTCCCTCTCTTTTCATGTCATTTCATAAAATTGTATCGCTGACGTCTCAGAAATTTCACTTCAATAATTATTATTTAAAAAGATTTAAAGTAGTTTTATATATTAATGTAAAATATATTTGTCGTACTTATTCGACGTACTATACAAAAATGCTGCTTTTAAATCGATTCTTCTGATAAACGCTTTTGAAGTCAAGAGTCAATTTACATGTATAGAAACGTGATTTTGAAAAGGAATACAAATCAATGATATAATACACGATGTATACCTGAGCTCAAATCCTTTGCATTTCTTCCGTCGTTCAAAAACTCGAAAGTCCTTTCCTAAAATTGCATACATAAGTATGATAGGAACGCAATTGAAAAAGAATATCGTTGGTGTATAACTTTTCCGTTCGACGAGATATAGGAAATGACATATATTCCTGATACTTCTCGCACGTCGCCTAAAGAGACAGTAGTCAAAGGAGAGAAGGATGCGAAAAGGAAATTCGAACGAATCGAAAGAAGAGTCTCTTTTTTCCCTTCTTTCTTTTTAGTATCGTAGAAAAGCGTTTCTTCGGCAAATCGAAACGAAGAGAGAAAGAAAGAGGGAGAGAGAGGGAGAGAGAGAAAGAGAGAGCAAGAGGACTCTCTCTTCTTTCACTCTTACTCTCACATTCTTTCTTTCTCTCATATTCTCTCTTTCTCTTTCACTATCCGGTTCATAAACTGTCAGAAAGTGGTGACAGTATTGATAATCTCGAACATCTTCGAGACGATTGCTATCTGGTCGCTCTGTCATATCGTTCCGGTGTCAAATGACGAGGCATTCTTTATATATCTCACGTCAGAAATCTTCTTTAACCCCTCCCAGTATTCCAAATTATTTTCTCTCTGCCAGTCCTTCTCTCTTCTAATCTTTTTCAGACTTTTCTCTATTTCTATAACATACTACTTTTTTAGAATTCCATGTCTTCAAATCAGAATGTTTTATATTTCTAATTATTTTTCTTTTATAAATATAAGCTTATATTATGTACTTTTATGTTTATTTTATAACTCATTATATAATAAACGTATGGCAGAACATTGCAAAACGAACGAAAATAATTGCGAAATAGTATAAAAATGAAAAAGAATATCCTACTTTTCTTAAACATGTAATCTGTAAAAACTTAGAAAGTCACTGCTAAATGAGAAAGTGAATTCTTTGTAATCACAGAAGAAAATGAGACTATTGTTTACGACAGCTTTTATACGGATATATAGATAACGGTAGTATGATACGAGCATATGCAACAATGAATCACGTTGACTACCACGTTGGTCACTCGTGACCGGTATTTATGTTTTTAATAATTCCTTGGAGGTTATATTTGACCGATGTTACTACAATGGTTCACAAAAATGTTCAAACGTTCGATATTAAAACTTCAAAGAATAAAAATTATGTACGTTAACATTAAACCTACCAGGCTCAGTCAAACGATGTTCTATAATTTGTAAAAATGTGGTAATTTATAAAAATCCTGTAGTTTGTAAGAAATTCGTTGAAAACATGTAAAATGTATATTATTCATTTCTAAGTAAAAGAAAATATATTGTTCACAATCCAATTGGATAAAATCTCATTCTATATTAAGATATATATATTTTTTAAGTGGTCATTTAATCACTTACGGTAGAAGTAGGTATATATGAAATGTCGGTATGCTTAATATTAAACTTAAGTACTGAAAAAAAGCAATGTTATAACTATATATTATAATAATGCTGCAAACGTTGCACGCTATATAAAAGAGACATTTGGGAAAAATATTATTAATGATCAAAAAGTGCAGAGTCATTCGAAAAATTTCGGTCCGATAAATTTTCCCTACAAAATAAACCGTGCGAAAGACCTAAAATATCTACAAAAAATGATGCTCTGAAAGCATTGGTAAAAAAGAATCTTGTTATATCTTCAAGGAAACATGCAACCAGAGTTAAAGTTAACCATACAACAATATTGCTACATCTTTCTGAAATTAAAAGGTTAAAAAAATGGATAAGTCGGTACCGCACAAACTAACCGAGCAAAATAAATTGGATCGATTGAACGTATACCCATCATTACAAACCCGTTTTTTACAAATGAATTAATATATGAGATTTTGCAGCACCCAACTTATTCACTGGATTATTTGCCAACCGACTTTCATTTTTTGAAACATTTAGAACAGTTTTTACAGGCTAAACAGTATGAAAATGAAGACGGTCTGAAAAATTTCATATAAAAGTTTATTGATTCCAAAGATTAGAATTTCTTTAAGACAGACATCTATACATTAAAATCTCGTTGGAAAAAGTGTATTGCAGCAAATACAGTTTATTTTGTATAAATAAACAGGTTTTGAAAAAAGATATGTAGTTTTATATATATTCACTTACAAATCCGACATTTCTGTGCACGAACCTAATACTATAAGACAGAATTATTGAGATCATGCATGCAAAATTTGAAGAGAATCGGATAATATTTGTAAAAGTTATTAAATATTCATTGCAAAGATGTACTGAAATGGAGTCACGAAAGTGTTCTAACAGCATTAATTATATGCATGTTTTTTTATAATAATATTTAGTTTTCCCTCCCTAATTTAAATATATTTTATGCTTTCTTTCATTTTCCATTTCTTTTTACTTCTTTCTAATTGGACAAAACCGTTTCTAAAAAATATATCTAAATATAAATTGACTAATTTCGCCATGATATTAGAAAGGATTACTCTCTCAACACGAGTTATACATTAAAAGAATAAGTAAACTTTCAAAGAACTCTTATTGTTAGTATTTTAAGACTTAAGGTAGTACCTCCCTGTGTCGGTTTAAAAAAATCGAATTTTTTTTTACATATTTCGTAAGAAAAGCATTTCAAAAATATGCTTCGAAAATTTTAGACCGATATTCAAAGTATTCTCAAAGTTATAACCGAAAGTATGGAGCGCGCCGTAGTGTGTATAACTCATAACGCCTCTATTTTGTTGCCTCTATTTACACTCTGTTAGGCATTGCGTCATTGATAGGCAAATTTTCAAATAAAATAATTGATGTAATAGTAAAATCAAGCATATGTAAAGCATGTCAGTATTTAGCAACAAAAAACCCCATCGAAGCTGAGAGTTTATCTGAAGATCACAAAAATGAATGCACAGCAAATCACGAGGCTAGCAGTAGCAAAATGGAGGTCGACAGTGTTTCTGAAATGTTGAAGCCTTCTGAGGAGCGTTATGGTTTTAAATACGTGAAATACATTGGTCAAACAGCCAGAAACTACGTCGACACCGTTGATAATGCTCGTATTTTGAGGGCGAAGAAAACTACAGAAGCTAACTCTAAAGAGGCCAAAACCTACGTAGGGTTCTCAAAGCTGTTTAAAATGATAATTATGAGGAAGATGAAGGACTACTGTATGCATTAGGCATAGCAGAATAATGTTAGTTTAATTTTTTTATAAAAAATCTGTTCTCAAAACTTTAAACGCGTTTTTCTCGAAACTACGTTTTTGAAATTTTGCGGAAGCACTCACTAAGAACTATAGAACCGATTAGGCTAAAATTTTTACCAGTTATTCTTTACACATATTCTGATGACTGGTACCTCAAAAATCTTTAATTTTTTAATAATAAATATATATTTTTAAACAATTAAAGGTAAGAAAAAGCACCGATTTTGAAAATTTTTTCACACGTCCGTCATTTTGTTTTTATTTGAAAAAATATACATATTGTTGGTATCATGTCTATAATTAAGCCTAAAGAATAATAAGAAATAAATTTAGGTGAATATTTCGGTTTAAAGCTACTTAAAGGTTGCATCTGAAAATACACCAAAGGAATGTTCAAATCGACATAGTTTTTAAGGACAAAAGATCTGCCCAGGTAAAGGACAAAGAACATAAAGGTGTTGAATAACTTTTATTTCATGGACGATCGTAGCAAAAAAAACAATAGAACATTCAATTTTCGTATATTCAGTCAGAAATAATTAAATACCTAATTATGTAATTAATTGATTAGAAATTAGGCATTTATTTAATCTGAAATGATTTATAAATAATCGAAAGCGTACCTAATAATATGGAAAGTGCAATATTAAAAATAAGACATTCTTAGATATTGCCTGTTGAAATATGTACAGTTTATATTGCTGGTAAGCTTGAGCGGCAGTGGCCGACTCGATCCGAATTGATCCGAATCGATCCGAACTTCTTCGAATGGTTCCTCTTGTTTTTTCTGTAGTTAGTGGTCGTATGTATAGCTCCACGTGATGTAGACGCGTTTGCGCTTGGTCTTTGATGACCATTAAAGTATGTAAGTTTTAAAATAAATTGGTTATAATAAATAATAATAGTTATAATGTGAAGTTTGTTATCATGCAACCAACCCGATCCACAACCAATTTTAATTAAAATTTAACATTGCCAAATTGTAAATTCCCTCCAACATGAACATTTGTGAAGCATCTACTTCATTTGGATATTTTGTTCATTCCAAGGCAATTCTCGATACATTTTTAGCTTCGCTGTGTGTTGGTATTGTACTACGTCCTGTCGTATCATAGATTATTCTTAAATTCGTATTATCACTTGTCTCTACCACAAATAAATTATCGTTGTAATTTCGAAGCCTGGATTAATTTTATTAATTTTTATCAATTCTTGAATACAATATCTAACTTATATTCTAATTTAAACACTAATCTTTTTTTTAATATACATCGAATGAATAAATTCTAGACGTACAAACGCACAAAATTCTGATAAAATATTACATTCGAATATTTGGAGAAGTTCGGGGATACATGTCCTGTAACATAAATATTGTTAAATCCTTAGCTGAAGTACGCTCATACAAAACTCAATCTCTATTTGAATAAATTCATTAGGATAATCGACATTCCATTACTAGAGTGGTCAACTTTTTTATATGGACCGTTTATTTTAACAATGGTGTAAGTCTATTTTTTTCTTTAAATGAAATATCACATAATTTGTGATTAATTTAGTGTAAATTTTTTATTTTTTATTTTTAACTAGTTAATATTTATTTATAATAACATCTTAAGAAAAACCCAATGTTATGTCCAAATAAAAATTGGCCAATAAAAGAAATTGCGTAGCAATTGATTATGAAAGTATTGTAAGTTCAATTCTCACATACATAAGTGACGGGGTCACGTGGTTAAAAATATTTAATTTTTATTTTAAAAAATTTAAGAAAAATAATTTAAATCTAGTTAATGAATAAAGAATATATAGGAAAATCTTTAAACGAGATTTTAAATTACATTTCCATCTGCTAATATTTTCTATTAGGTTTAAAATATATAAATATAATTAATATTCAAAATAAAAGATACTATTTCTATTTTATTTCTTGTTATTATCTATAAACCAAATTGGATTAATACAAAATATATTTTAAGTGACATTCAATTTTTCATAATGTGGGACGAACGCCTCCATGCCAAACTTGTTAAGCATTCGTGGAAGGGAACTGGTTGGTGGGCCCTGGATAGCTCAATTGGTTAAAGAGCAGTCGCCCGGAAAGCAAAAGATCCGTGGTTCGAGTCCCGGTTTTTTTTTTTTGGTTTGAAAAAGGTTGTTTATTTTTAACATTGTCAATATACATAAGTAAGCTATAAACGACCTTACAACAGCTTAAACATTATAATATATAAAAATATAATTTTTGGTTATCTTCTTTGGTTGAAGCGTCTCTCCAAAACACATTAATACATTTATGGTGACTTGATATTATTTTCTTAATCTCTACGAATTGCAGTCAGTAATGAGATCAAAATGGAAAGTAATGGAAAACTAAAACATAAAAAAACCATTACGTCTTTGGCAAGCCTCTTGGGCAAAGAAAAAGGTTAGGAAGGATAGAGGAATGGGTAGGAAGGTGATGGGAACATATGTACATATTTACAATATTTACAACTATATCTAAAGAGCACAGTGACTAAGGCATCTATTGTAAAAAAATTATTAATAAATATAATACTTTATAGCTGGTACAGTTCAGTCTTATTGTCTGATATGTTGATACATCCTTCGCTGCTGCTCTCCTTGCAATCGTGGCTGATGCTGTCTTTTTTCCCTTGCTCTACGTCTAATTTCGTCAATGTGTTTGGCATCATTCTGGAGCCACCAGTAATTCTTCGACAGTCTATCCAGACTTTGTTGGTCTTTACGTGATAAGGCTTTCGAGTAGACCCATTTATCGGTAGGTATATTGTCAATATCGGTCCAGATTGCTTTTTTAGCACAATGTCGTTGAATGTGGTAAATAATCGGAATATTATTTACATCTTGAATACATCCTTTCTTATCCAAGTTGGTAAAGAGTTCAGGGGGAGAATAATTGCTGCGTGCCATTCGGGATTCCATCGCTGTGTTTTCCACTTTGAGAGATTTTAGGAGGACGTTGTCTATTTTGTGTAGGTTGCAGAAATAATTCCTTGTTAGCGTTATTGTGAATATATCGAATCGAGGAATACCGGCCATATTATACAGTGAGGTGTTGCTGATGCGTTTGRTGTAGTTAGTTTCTGCTGTCCTGTACATTCCCAAGCAAGCTTAAATGCACGATCTTTTTAAACGTCTGTAATGCTCCATAACAGATGGGCCTATGTTCCACCAGATAGGCGCCGCATATGAAATGATTGGTCGCACCAGCAGTTAGTAACAAATTAATTTAGCTTTAGGCTGTATGTGTCGATTGTAGAAGATTCTAGCATTAGCACGAAAGGCCTTTTTCGCTTTTTCTAGTTGGATAGTATGGTGTTTATTCATCCGAAGGAGATAATCAAAGTTTTTCCCAGGTACTTGACTAGATCCTTCCTTGGGATTTCGATGGATGAGCCTGTATTTATGTCGTTGATCTTAATACTAAAATCTTTAATTAGTGGTACCGTTAGTGGAGAGATCTCGTTGACGGTTTTCCGAAACAATATAGTTTCACTTTTGGTAGGGTTAATCCGTAGATTCCATAGTTTGTAATAGGTGTAAATATCGTTGGTTATCTTTTCTAATTTTTGTTGGATGATAGGTATTTTTCTGTCGGCAACATATACCAACAGATCGTCGGCGTATGCGCTGGAATGGGTTTGGTTACCTGAATTTAAATCGAATAAGTTTAGAATTTCGCTATTGTAGATATTGAACAATATTGGGGCCGTTACTGTTCCCTGTTGCAATCCTTCTCTTACCCAGAAGGTTAGTGTAGAAGTGAGGGTACCATTCCAGACTACGAATGATTTCCAATGTAACATGTCACAGATAAGGAGTAGCAATTCTTTCCGGAAATTACGCTCTAATAAGATGTGGATCAGGCCATTTAGCCAGACTGAGTCAAAAGCTTTTTCTAAATCTAACAGTACTGTCCCAATTAGCATGCCGTTGAGTAAGTATTTGTTTAGATCTGAGGCGATTTTGTGAATGGCATGGGTGATCGAGTGCCTTGACTTAAACCCGTATTGGATGTCTGGAATGATGCTGTTGTTTTCCACGTGCTCCAAGATGTTTGTTTTAATTAGTTTTTCAAAAATTTTGCTGATGTTACATGTTAAGCTTATGGGGCGGTATCCTGACGGATCGGCTGAGTTTTTATCTTTTATTTTGATAGGGATCACCTTGGCCCTCTTCCATCTCTCAAGGTAATATGAGTGGTTCAGACAGTTGTTGAATATGGTGGTGAGGTCTTTTATTAGTTCCATTGGTAGATGTTTTAACACAATCATCGGGATTTTGTCGAGTCCGCAAGACGTCTTATTTTTTGCTGTTTTTAGTATTGCTATGACTTCCAGGTAAGAGTGAAAGTATGCAGGCTCGGTAGGTTCTGAAATAGGAGAAAATGCTTGGTTGTTATCGGAGAAAGTAGTATGTGTGAGTAAGTTGATTCTATTATAATGGAGTTGTGCTTTGATGCTGTTGGCTGATTCGTCGGCTTTCCTTTTTGTTTCTGAACCATTATTTGTGTACCGTGGAGAATTGATAGACTCGAAATATTTCCCAATAATATTTAATTTAGTGGGTAGTTGAGTGATCCGAATCTTATCATTGATTATGGTTGCCGATTCGGGTCCCAGGGTTTCACTAGAGTATAAATCATTATTCCTGTCTATCAAGAGATCGTCAATTTGCGAGGGTTCCTTGTGCCTAAAATGAGCATTGATGTTTGGGAAGAATTTGTTCGGGTCACGAAAGTTGATTTCCCTAGCTAGTGCTTCCCAGTATGATGATTCTGCCCGTCTGAACTCCTTGACCAGCTGGTTATTAGTGAATTTAATTAAGGTCTTAATAGTCATTTTTAGCCTTACTTCTTGCCTATCAATTTTCGCTAGTGCTGTAATAAGCTTGGACTTGTATTTGTGGAGTTTTTTGATCTTGGTGTTCACGAATCTTAAGCATCCCTTATTAGTTCGTGGTTTTACGGTAGGGACGACCGCTTCTATGGCGCCTCGTAGTGTTTCCTCTAGTTTTGTAATGTATTCGTTGATCTCTCCTATGGATAGGTTCCTATTGTATGGGATCTGCTCGGTGTATCGGTTTTTTAGGTGCTCAGTGAATTTTCTCCAATTAGTATTTTTGAAGTTTTATCTGTTGGGCGCGACATATGTCGGGGAGAGACCATCAAACACGTTGGTAGTATCTAACAGAATAGTTATCGCATTGTGATCGGTATAGTAGGCAATTTGTCGTTGATTGCGTTACATGCAGTCAATCTAGAATCTATCATTCCATGGTCAAGGAATGAGCCAGCACTCGGGTAAGTTGGAGATGAGGCCGGATAAAACGTGAGTTTATGTGAGATAGCATGTACATCAATCCAGTTTTTAAGTTGTGCTCCTCGTTCGTTTGAGTTGTGGTCTCCCCAAGACGTATAGCTCGCGTTCAAGTCTCCTGCGATTATGTAATAGATATTAGGATCCATTAACCTAAAATCATAGAACAGTTTGTTTAATTCATCGATGAAACATCTATAATTATTGCAGGCTGCATAAATACTAAAAATCAAGAGTGTGTAGTTAGAGTTTATATGTAGCTTGATGACCGAGTATTCTATCACTTTACTACGGTGTGAGTTAGGATACGTTATTTGCGTATAGTTGATTCGGTTGTTGACCAGGATTGCTGTTCCTCCACCATTTTTACCGTTCCCTCTGTCTGTTCTAACTAGCGAAAAATTATTAAAACTCAGTTTATGTTTGGAATTTAATTTTGTCTCTGAAATTAAGGTAACATCAATCTTATATCTGGTGACGAAATCGAGTAAGTCATATCTTTTTTTGTTGGCACAAAGTGAATTGACATTAATTGCGCAGATAGAGATAATATTTTTGACGTCGGTAGACTGGAACGGTCCGTTTAAATGTGAATGACTATCTTCGGCCAGATTAATAGTCGTACTGTGATAGTAGGAAATCAATCTTCCTGGTATTATCAGCGATTTTATTATTTAATGCTTCCATGTAGTGATTTAGTACCTCCATCATTGAGTTTTTGAAATTACTCAGAAACTCATTAGTAACATTGTTTGCCTGGTCAGTGCGGTTAATGTTATCTGAACTCAGGGTATTTCCTGATATTGCACTAATGCTAGTGATTCTAGGTCCCAAGGGCTGAGTATCCTGAGAGGCCCATCTATTTTCTTCTTGTGGCTTAAGGCTCCTCTGATTAGGTAGAGGTGGGAAGCTGATTCGACTTTGATCCAATAACGATGGTTTAGTGGTCCGCTCTCCTGAAGCCGCCTTGGCGTAGGACAGCTGAGGATTAACGAGTCTCCTGACCCGTTCTATTTTTTTAATTCTAGCATTCTTTTTGGTTTGGCGCCTATTCTCTTGTGCTATCACCAGGTAAGGACATCCGCCATAAGAGGCGGGATGGTCATTACTGCCACAGTTGACGCATTTGAGCATTTTGTTAGCATTGTCACTTGTAACTGGGCATATATTGCCCTCTTTTATAGGTCCATGGTTACCACCACATTTAACACACCTGAATTCAAGTGCGCAGTTACTACTAGCGTGTCCAATTCTTTGGCAACGCATACATTGGAAGACGCTTCTTCTCTTCAAATGCTCCCACCTGGCTCGTTGACACAGTATATGCTTAATTCTCGTAATAGCGGCTGCATTACTCTCTGGCGAAAGCTTTATTAGGTAAAATCCTCTTGTCGAATCAGACTTATTGTATCTTATTTTTGTAACTTTGGTAATGTGACAGTCATCCTTGGTACGTTCTTTAAGGAATCCTGTGATATCCTCCTCGGGGAAATCGAGATTGATACCCTTGAGCACAAGAGATTTAGTTTTTAGCTCTCTCGGGGTGTATGTAAAATATTTAATGTTCCTATTGTTAAGAATTTCTCTTATTTTATTGTGTATCTCAGTACTAGAGGCATTTACAGTGACGTAACGACTATTGGATCTGGCTAAGATATTTTCACTTTGAATATTTTCATTGGTCAGAGTTTTTAGTAAGTCCATGATATTTATATTGTAGATATGCACAGGTGGGGGCCTTAGTGTTTTTGTGGTTGCGTTGAGCCTTACGCTAGATGTCGCTTTCTGTGGGTGGTATCGGGTGGGGTTAGTATTCTCATGTGTCGTACTAGCCCTTGTTTTACTCTGTGTTATCCTATGAGGTGGAGGGTCATCGC
>NW_015149071.1:207172-234182 GCF_001465965.1 Polistes dominula | reverse complement strand
GCCGGGGGCTGTGCCCCCGGACCCCCCTGATTTTTTTTTCTGGGGGCTTCGCCCCCAGGCCCCCATCAGGGGTTTCACCCCTGGACCCCTTGATTGTTGTTAAATTTGCATAATCTTCGCAAAATGTATTAATTGACAACAAATAAAATAGTATATTACATACCTAGGACAGTATAGTAAGAAAGCGGCAACTTCGTTTTACGCAGCGAGAAGAGAGGAAGGCGGGAAGCGACATCTACGTTTGTTACAGATACAGCGGGAGAAAAGTAGGCGCTTTTCGCCCGGGTAGAAAATTAGTATATTATTATTTAATTACAAGCGAACTTTCGATCCAGGTGTGAGAAAAAATTGAATACTCACCACGGGAGCAAAGTATGACATCCCGACCCGCAATTTTGTCGACAATATTACGCGGGTCGGAATGCCATACTTTGCTCCCTAGGTGAGTAATATACTATTTTGTAGATGGACGTGTAAAGGACATATGAAGGTCATTAATGTTTTTTTAAACGGAATCATATATTTTTTATTGCATCACCTGATGCTCTTTAATATTATTTACAAAAAAAGTATTAACCTACTTATGTAAAAAAATTATTGCTTTAGGAGAGATATTTTAATTTTTATTTATGAGAGTGGCTAGAGCTAACGGACAGATTTAATTTGTTAAGAAATCGTTACTTGCTGATCAAAATTATGAATTCATTGTGATGATGTAGTAAGAGAGCAAGAATTATCAACACAGAAAATGTAAATATTTTCATTGATAATTCTTGCTCTCCTACTTATTATGAAATTTAGTCTCTGTTACATTTCTGATTCGATGAATACGGCGATACGGTGAATTATCATTTCATAATGAAGTATTATAAAGAAAAGTGCTACACATGCAGAAAGATTATACGCCAATAGATTTCTTCCACGAAATACTCCATCACGTCGTATCTTTGATAGTATTTTTAAAAAATTTCACCAGACAAGGCAATTAGTATGCAAAAAGGTAATTCGTAATAAAACAATAACAAATGAAGAAAACGAAATTGCAGGGTTAGCCGCAGTTACGATAAATCCATCCCTTAGCTCTCACGAAATCGAAAGACAAGCTGGAATTAGCCGCAAAAGCATTTTACGCATACTGAAAAAGCACAAATACCATTCATATTATGTATCAAAGGTTCAAGAACTGACCGCAAATGACTGTTATCAACGTTTAGAATTTTGTAATTGGGCTCTCACTCAAAGAGACAACTTTTTCAGCAATGTTATGTTCACGGACGAAGCAACGTTTACGAAAAATGGATCAATGAATTCAAGAAATGCCCATTATTGGTCAACGGAAAATCCTCATTGGTTTAGAAAAATGGATAATCAACATCGATGAAGAGTAAATGTTTGGATGAGCATACTCGGCGATAAACTTATTGGTCCATACTTTATCGAAGGATCACTAACCAGACCAAAATATGCAAATTTTTTATCAAACACTCTATGGACATTTTTAGACGATTTACCATTTCATACACGACAAATAATGTGGATACAACAAGATGGTTGCCCTGCTCATTATTCACGAATAGCAAGGGATACATTAAATCAAATGTTCCCAAATCGTTGGATAGGACGGGGTAGGCCCATTCATTTTCCGTCTAGATCACCAGATCTAACGCCACTCGACTTTTTCTTATGGGGCTACATAAAAAATAAAGTTTACGCTGAACCTCCGACTACTATGACCGATATGAGGGATCGTATCGTCAATGAATGCAAGAAAATAACATCAGATACATTAAAAAACGTTAACGACTCATTAATTTCTGGATTCAGAAAGTGTTCTGATGCAAATGGTCGCCACATTGAACCTTTTTTGTAAATAGACATCAAAATTAAAATATCTAAAAGTAATAATTTTTAAAGTAATAATTTTTTTACATAAGTAGGTTAATACTTTTTTGTAAATAATATGAAAGAGCCTCAGATGATGCAATAAAAAATATATGATTCCGTTTAAAAAAACATTAATGACCTTCATATGTACTTTACACGTCCACTTACAAAAAAAAAGTACCATCAGTATGAACCCCTTTTAAAGCCATTCAACTCCATATGAAATAATGTCTGTTACGCGTAATAATAATAACATAAATCTAGATGGTAAAATGTGGTGACCCAACCTGTATATATTGATAATTTTAAAAAAGATCAAAATATTAGCTACATTTCTCCGGTCTCGCAATGTTAACATATTCATGTTATGGAGTATTGGATTATAGTTGTGGATAAAACTATATATAGAAATACCAAATGTACGTGAGACAAATTGCAAAAATCTATGTTGTGTTCTCTCATTCAGTTGGATATATTCCATTTGATGCAAGGACCATATTACGCAGACATAACACAAACAAAGTTATTGATTATGACTAGGTTAGTTGTTGTTGACCTCTCATGAATAAATCCATATTGATGACGAGATATATAGCTCTTGATCGCCGTTGACAGTTTAGTCGTAATGATTAGAGAATTAGTGATAGACAGTTTTAGTCGTAATGATTTTCTCAAAAATTTTGACAAACACATTTAAGTTTAATATGGGTCTTTAAATCGTAACCTCAGAGTTTTCAAAAAATTTGTGTATGGATGTTATTAAGCTGCATTTCAATCTAGTTGGAAAAATGCCAATTGACACAAATTTATTAAATATGATCCATAATGAACGCAATGTGACTATAATAGAATTAAAAGCAGTGTTTAGGTGTTCCTGAACCACGACAAATACGTAAGACTCAATTCAATAATCCTTATTTCTTGCTTGGAACTTATTTCTTTGAATTTCGCACTTACTTTTCATTGGATCATCCAATCATACCCACCCTGTATTTATTTTAAGCCAAATAAAAGCTATGCGTAACTACATGAATTATAATAGAAAATAATTGAAATATAAAACCAGAGCCCTGACAGCAACTGAATCCGATCGCGTCAAATAAAATATACTCTGTCTTAGTCAATAATATATTTATTATTGCAATCTGAAATTTAATTTTACTATTATGATTTATTATTATTACTATAATTATAATTGAAATAAATCTAGTTTGATATAATAGGTCGTTGATCATGAACATAGAATAATGATGAGAGATCTACTATCAGAGAGAAATGGTTAAGAACACAGAACGTTGCAAATCAAGAGTTATGAGTAAACTACATTTTCTATTGTATATTTATATACAATTAATTTGTTTTTTATAATAAATCCGTCATATTTACTTTAGCCCTTTCGCTATGATAGGAAACTAAATTCATTCTACGTAAAATACAATTGAAATATGAGAAATGACTACAATCCTTTTACATGAGAAGCCACGTACACACAATATTGACTTATATATATGAAAATTAAACAATATAACAATATGAATCAGATATTAATATTTATACATATTATACAAACAATACGTGTAAATGAACGTACATATGTTATATGACTCGTATAAAACATTATTGTAAAGCATAAAAGCTAATAGCTAAAGCGTGTAACAAAGAATGAAGTTAAGAAAACAAAAACAAACAAAGATGAAACATCCGTGTGAAAAAAAGGAATTAAATTATTACGTTGTCAGTAATATTAACTAATTGGAAAAAAAGAAAAAAAAAACAAGAAAATTATTGATTATTCTATGTAAATTTTTCAACAAATCAATCAAAATAAAAAAGAAAATTACGTGAAACCCGCACACGACTAAAAACTTGAAACTTCTAAAGTTTCCCCTGCCGTGTCTCGCAAGTCTTGTGCGATCGATATTTTCTGTTTCTTTCCTACCACTCAAATAACGCCCTCTCCTCAAAATCTTTCTCTTTTCGCGTGCCGCTTTAAATATTTCCGTAACCCTCCCAAAAGAAGTTGACTTCCAAAAAAGGAAAGGTAGATTGAAAAAAATGACGCGTTTTAAAAGTCAAAAATAGCAATAAGAAAGAATTCACAAGAGGAAAGAGAAAATTAAAGCTTCATCAAAATAATTGGAAATCGAGAGACTGGTCTCCTTTATTTCTTCTAAAGTCTTTTCGTGCTTTTGCAACCACAGTTGTTCGTGCAGAGAGAAAGAAAGAAAGAGAGAAGGAAAGAGGAGACCCAGAGAATACGGGCATTGTCTTTATTCGAACAATGCTGTCATTGTCGCGATATGATTAAACCTCGAATAAATTTTGCGTTACCACCTCTTACCTTACCATTTTGCTTCTAGTTCGACAGTACAGGTTCGTGATTGTTGACCAAAAACAAGATTTCCTTATATACTTTCTATACTTCGATTTTCCCCTTTCTCATTCCTCCAGAACGAACCACCAATCCAACTCGACTCCCAATCACCAGTACGATACTTTTCCTAATGCGGAATTTCTCTCGACTTTATTCTTAACAAGTGAATCAGGCAAAAAAAAACAGAAACAGAAACAGAAAAAAAGGACGCAGAAGGTTTTGCTCGGTAATTTCAAGACGATTATACGATTTTCGTGACGAAAAAATCCTTGAATTAAGCGCTTTGATAGTACCTGGCTTTATACTAGAAACATGAGAAACAGTGAATAAATCGTTATAAAGGACGCAAATAACTTCGGAGAATTAACAGTTAGTCGTTAAATTATGCAGAAAAAACCAAATGGAGGGAATGAAATGCATGTTTTAAAGAATGATGATTTCATCATGGCGGTGCAATTTAATTTTTCTGGTAAATTTTCTACGTAAACTTTTACTTCTACTTCCTACTCTCATGGACTCTCTCGTGAATTCGTCAGTCGTTGCCTTATACATTTTTAACTTTTATCATGGTCTCTCATGTTCATTTTTTAATACGAATAATTTTGTTCCTTTTTTACTCAAAACCAATTTGAAATGAACGAACAAAATTTTAACAAAATTTTAAACAAAATTTTAGTTTTCTTGAAATCAAAAAATTTTTTCTGTTTTAATCTACGTTTTTTCAAAAAAATAAAAACAATAGAAAAGTAGTTTTTTTGTTTCACATAAATTTAAAAAAAAAACACAGACTTTACTTGTTAAATCGATATTTTTAAACATTTCTTGCCAATAATGTTTTTGCGAAAAGCTCAGCAGGAAGAATAGTCAATAATATTTCTATCAACTATACTAAGAAGTTGGTAATAGTAATGATGCTGTTGGATATTTAAAAAGCATTGATAAAATCTGGAATAATAGGCTACACTATACAAACTAATAAACTTTAAATATCCACCTATATTAATAAATTTATTGATTATCTTATACATGGCAAACAGACTCTTCAACACTTTCGCTACTACGAACGACTATAGTCGCTGTTCATAAAATGCCGTGTATTTTACATACAATGAGCGTATGCAGTTATAATATATCAAATATCCTACTCTTGAATTGTAATTTAAGTGTTTCGTTTCTTTCGAACAAAAAACTGTCAATATCAGCAACAAAATGCCTCAAAAATGAGTCTTGGTCGCTGACGACCGGTCTCTCGCACAACGTGCAGTTTTGTTGCTGCACGTTACAGCAGCTCGTTCAGTAAGAGAACCGCCGCAGAAAAAAATAGAAAATAGAAAACAGAAAAAAATAGATATTAGATAACTTAAAGATCGCTTACTTCGCTTGGAAGACCATAAAACGAAGAAACACATTTATTTTCTCCGGAATTACTACAGTACAGTGTAGGCAGGGATATTCAAACAAACTCAAAGAATATTTTTCTTATGTGAACTTTGGATTCAATTTCAATTTCATACTTTAACCCTTTGCCTCTTGTAAATGCATAAAATAACTGGTTGAAGTACGTAACCCTGTCTTATTTCGTAATCTTATTGATCAGATTAGTTATTCCATAAAATAATTAAATTAGTTATTATATATTGTATAGATTTACGGATTTAGCATATTAACGGTAACGTATGTACGCGTTCTCAAAAGTGGATACTCCCGATCAGATATGAAGAGTATACCTGTGTATGCACTGTCGAAAAATTGACGTTCAAATACGAAGAACATAATATGTTATATTATATATACACGTACATCGTAAAGAAACTGACAGTCAGATACGAATTGCGTATCGAGCATCACAAGCGTTTCGTACTTCAACATCGAATTGTCAGTGATGCATTCCATCTACGGTAAAAATATTATCTCGCAAATGTATCAGAGCGAAAAGTTTAATACGAAATAAAATATAGTTGGTTAAAATATGAGACCGCATTGCTGGTTAGGAAATATTTTTAATTTTCTAATTGCCACTCCAATTTCATACCACCTAATAACTGCTTCTAACACATTTACTACAACACCAACATCAACACTACCCTAAAATTTCATTTCCTCAAATGAAGGTTTCAAACGATGACGTGTCTTTCCACTCCGTCGCCCTAAGCGAACTGACAACGAAACTAAAAAAAATCAAAGCTACCTGTAATGCTACTTTTCTACGTTCTCTTTCTCAAATCTTTATATAACTATATATTATATTTATATATGTATATATTCTTTTTATTTTATACAACAAATTTTTCAACAAAAGCTAATTCGGCTAAAAAGATGATCGGTTCAATATGATATCATAATATTTGATCTACTTTACGATCGATTCGAAAATATTAATGAGAAGAAGAATTTTTATTTTTAATTTAGAAATCATATACAATTAATGGTTATTGTACATAATTTATACAATATATTAGGCTGTTCAATAAGTTTTGCGGTTCAATAAGAGAGGGCGTTGCTACTAGCCTAAATTTTTTTTGTTATGTTGATACACTCTTCATATGAATGTATGTGAAGTTTCATTTCAATCTGTCAATTCATTCTTTGTTTACAAGCCATTTAATATCGACGTGTCACAGTATTTTTTTACATTGGAGAAATCAAGTATCGTGCAATGATTGAATTTTAATTTTTAGAAGGTTTAAAAGCAAAGGAAATTTATGAACGAGTATTGAAAGTATATGAGGACTCCTCGCCTTCAATTAGTACAGTAGAAAGATGGGTTGCTGAATTTAAACGTGGTCGTACAAGCCTTGAAGACGATCCACGTCCAAGACGTCCAAAAACAACAACAAAACCAGAAATCATAGAAAAAATACAAGATATCGTATTGGAAAATCATCGAGTGACGGAAAGAGATTTAGTAGCAGCCCTAGCCATCTCATTGGGCAGTGTAAGCAATATTTTGACTGAAGTATTAGGTTTCAAAAAGCTGCGTGCACAATGGGTGCCGTATTCGCTAACAATTGAACAAAAACACATTCGAATGCGACTTTCTTAGCAACATTTAAAGCGTTTTCGAAAGGATAAAGTGGATTTTGTGCGTCGATTTATTACTATGGATAAGACTTGGGTCTATCACTATGATCCTGAATCAAAACAAGAGACTAAAGAGTGGTGTAAACCTGGTTCTTCAGCTCTGAAACAAGTTCGTGTCCAGAAATCGGCCAAGAAGGTGTTAGCATCAGTTTTTTAAGATGCGAAAGGAATTTTGTTTGTGGATTACTTGCAAACTGGTAAAACAATAAATTCTTAATATTATTGTAACCTTTTAGACCAGCTTAAGGAAAAAATTCATGAAAAAAGTCCCGGTTTGCAGAAGAAAAAAATCCTTCTTCATCAGGATAATGCACCGTGTCACAAGAGCATTTTGACAATGGCTAAAATCTATGAATTAAAGTTCGAATTGTTGGAACATCCACTGTATTCACCAGATTTGGCCCCTAGCGACTTCCATCTGTTACCAGAACTAAAAAAAATCATGCGTGGAAAGCGTTTTTTATCAAATGATGAGGTCATAACAACTGTGGAAGAGTATTTTGCAGCCCTTTCAGATTCTCACTTCAGTGATGGAATTCATAAATTAGAACCTCGTTGGAACAAGTGTATTGATGTTCAGGGAGACTATACTGAATAATAAAGAGTATTTTAAACCATAAAATTGTGTTTTTCTTATCGAACCGCAAAACTTATTGAACAGCCCAGTAGGAGCCACGACTGCATGTTTCTATGAGTCATGTCTCATGACTAACAATAAGTTGTGTTAGCGTATTAAAATCATCTCCTTTCGACTACGATTGACTTTGCGTTTGACTTATACACCATTCCTGCAATATAGTATTACATATATAAAATTTAGTTAATATGCTCAATACTGTTTTAAGGGGTAAGGCCACTCTCCCAAAAATATAGGCTTTTTTATCTTTTTTTTCAGAAAAAATATAATATAAATCGAGTTTACAAGGGTAGAAGTTTATTGTACGTATGATTGATTGTAAAACATAATTTTTATAGAATAATTTATTTAAAAATTGCTACTGTGCAGCGTTTCTCAAATGACTTTTCTATTTTGAAAGGTCCATGGCCGTATCAATAACTACTGTAAATTTTGAATTATGATGAATCAATAAATATTTTTTTATTATACATAACAACAGGTAGAGAAGTACGTAAGATATTTTTGATATATTGATTTTTGGCCGAATGGCCAACTTCCAAATTCAAACATGTAAAACTCGCAGAAAAATCGCCAGAAAAATTTTAACAACAAATGAATTATGCTGTATAGAAAAAAAATCCTACTTACTTATTTAATCAATATATTTTTAAAGATCAAGTTTAAATTTAAAGCGAGTTAGGTAAAAATTGACGGAGTTTATGGGTGCTGCCAGCTTCAAAATTGCAGTTTTGAGATTCCAATGACATTGTGTCTTTTACTACCTCTCATAAGTCAACAACATACGATTTTTTCAAAAGAAATACCTTCTACTAATTATGCCCACTGTTGTTTGACTTTAATTATGATACGAGAATTAATTTTTTTAACGTTGCTAGACAATTGACTCATTAATTGATTATTATATATAATTTCCAATAACAAATAAAAAGTAATAAACAATTTTTGTATGTTTTAACATAGTATTTGAATATATATTCTAGCATAATGAACAAAAGGATCATAAATAAAATCATGTCAAAAGTAAAACAAACTATTAAAAGTCTTTAATTAAAATTATTATCATTCTATAGAATAAATTCTTTATCTTTTCTTTATTTACAAGAAATGTTTTATAAACATAAATAATGATGATAATCGAAGAAGAAATAAGAGTACGTTTCTCATTATATCCATGATCCTTCTGAAATTAATAACTTCCATCGTTTTTAATCTGATATTATTTATTAAAATCAACACAAACGATGAATTTATCGTTTTAATATTTATCTTTCACTTATATATAATAATGTATAATAATATTTTTATTACAGATATAAATTTTTCATTAACATTATATACAATTGTAAATTTCTTTAACCAATATAACAAATTATATGTAAAATATAAACTTCTCACTTTTCACCGATGAATTTTTGTTGAATTTTTTACATTTATCTTTTTTAAATCTGTTTACATCCTACTCCATTTTCTTTAACCTCGAGAACGTATTCCTACTCACAAGGCTGGTTGATTCACTCTTGTGGTTTTATCTTGTTTAGTTTTACTTCTTCATCCCTCCTCCCTCTATCTCTCTCTATTTCTTCACACATATTTACAAATTGCGCACATATATATGTGTATGTATATATCTTGCTTCTTCTGTCTCGCACAGGTCTCTTTTCAACATCTCTTTTCATCTTCCTTGCAGCACATATGTTCTTCTTCAGCCTTGTCCATCTGCAGTGTACCATTTTTTCGCGTCCATATATCTTTTGAGCCATCTCGCTCGTAAACCCCTTTTCGTCCAGTAAGCAGAACAGTCGAGCACAACGCAGTGTTGTATCTCTTTTTTCAACTAGTTCATTCTTTCTTCTGTATATACCCATATATATATATATATAATTGAAACAGGACACATACAAAAAGAGAAAGAGAAAAAAGAGAAAGATGGAAAGAACAAAAAACATCAATATTTCATTAAATTGGAGACATCTTAAATAGACGTAAACATAAATTTTAAAATATATGAAATATAACGAAATTCAGTTCAGAGAGCTTCATAAAATTATTTATTATCAGCAATAATAACGAAAAATAATAATAGCATTAACATATAAACATCTTATAGGAGATAAAAATAATTGTGATAACAAATAGACAGAAAAAGAGAAAGAGAAATAAAAGGACAGGAAGCTCTCATGTGAAATAGAAAGAAAGATAAGAGAAACAAATTATATCAAATAGCTGTTGACAATGGAAAGTCTATTTAATAATTCTTGAATTGTTAACTCAAAAAATGGAATTAGGATTGGTTTAAACTCGAATTCGCTATATCCAATTTTATGTGCTTCCCAAATGGAGATTCATCATCCAGGAGTAAATTTCCAGACTTCAATTTTTTAAATTACTTTTGATACATTTATCAACAGAAACATTAGAAATGTTTTTAAATAACAATCATAGCAGAATTTGATACTCATACAACATTAAACTGCATGACACATTTGTTGGATGAAAACTCTTCCGCCATTTTAAATGCAAGGACTTAAAATGAAATGAAAATGATAATTAAATACTGAAGGTTACACGGTTCAACCACAATTCAATACTCCTCCATTCAATTCAGCAAATAAGTCGTGACTAGTTCGTGTACCGCATTAAAAATTAAAAAAAAATAAACATTTTCTGATACACTTACATTAGTGCATTTGCACCTTTGTTGATATAAAAAGTTTCTTATAATGGCAATAAAAACAGTAACAAAAAAAAAAGAAATAAAAATAGGAAAAATAGGAAAGACGCAACCCTGACGCAACCCTGACGTAGTTGGTTTGTGTGAGCGATAATAGTTTTCGTCTAACGGATACAATGAAATTAAAAGAGCAGCTTTCAGATATCTCCAAAGCAGAGGAAAGAGTGCAGTGGGTGAACTAGATTTTTATTATGATTTAAATACATTATCGGATTGAGTTAGTCAGATTGACTTCTGAAATAAATTATTTATTGTTCAATGGCTAAACAAATTTTGTCATTTAGTGGTGTTAATACTTATTATTAGAGAAATTTTTTTTGAATATATACAGTTAGGAGCTACTTAAGTGCTTTGATATTAAAATTTAATAAAATTCAGAAAATGGAATTATAATTGATTTGGCAAGTGAGGCATCCATTTTTCTTGAATACTCTCGTATATTATTTTTACAACTTATACCAATGATTTTTATTTTACTGAAGCTAACTTTTTTCTATTCTTTTTTCCTTTCATTTTTTCATAAAAATGTTAACATCGAGGAACATTGAACAAGTATACCGAACTTTTCTCTGATTGTGAGAGTACACTTTAACACGTTGACTGCCGCGCGCATTACAGTGAAATCTTCTTCAGGCCACGCGTACCGCGTATACGGAGTGTACGAAGCGTATTCTGTTGGGTATTTCCACCGATATTTTAAAAATGCGAATCGCTGATTATTGCAAGAATAAAGAAAACAACAACTTATTGTCCAAGTTGTCCCGACCAACCCCAGCTTTGTATAGAATGTTTTAAAGTTTTACATTCTACATAATTTTCTTAATAAACCATGTTCGAATTACTTTTATTACAATAGTTTATATTAATAAAATTCTATTATAAATTTAAGTTTATATTAATAAATATAGTTTATAATAATTATTATTCAATAGTTTTGTTACTTCCTCTGCGAAATGTCTTTTTAAACACATACGAATATCGCAAGTAGTCAAATAAGCGTCACCCCAATACGGGTGACGCGACTCGATCCGAAACTTGAGTGTCACCCGAATATGGGTGACGTGGGAGTCAACGTGTTAATATCAAGCGACGGGCATAATTCAAGTTTACCGACTAGGAACTTTCGATGGAATTTGATTATTTATACGTTCATCCATAGGTCGGATCATATTTCATCTTCTTCTATATCTATTTATTGCTCTCTTTCTCTCCCTCCCTCCTTCCTCCTCTTTCTAACTAACCTGACTGCTCTTCGATTTTTTTTAGAACTCGTATTACTATATTTTCTAACTATGGAGGGAATCTAAATTTTTGATAAAGATATAGTAGAAAAAGATATTTTTGGGAGACGATAATATAAAATTATTGCGAAATACTTTTTTTTCAAATTCTTTCTAGTAACTAGGTTTATTTATAACTCGATAAAAAATTAAAAATAATCAATTATAAAGATATTATCAAATTCTTTACTTACTCAAATCTAAAACATTTGAAAAAAATATCTCTAATAACCTATTCATTTTCTATATCTAACAAACAATAGTAACATTAGAAAATAATCATTGTACACGGTCATAAGCAAGCTGCCAAAAACTGATTGGATTGTTTTGCCGTAGAGACACTTATTAATATATTTACAGATTCCTCATTATCGCAAGTATAAAATTCTTTAATCGTTTCTTCCAGTTGGCAAGTAAAATTCTCGTAGAAAGCGAGAAAGTTCGAATCTCAGGTGCGAACTTAGGAAACAGGCATTCTGCCAAGATATATAGAACGATTCGCGTTTCTTCTTTACTTTCTATTAATGTGCACATGTGCGGGCATGCGTACTTTTTGGTTTGGTTTTTACTGGAAGAGAATAAAAAATGAGAAATGAAAAATATGTTGCTAGCAACGAATGGGCTATAAATTAACCCCTTTGGATGTTTACGAGAAGAGTTGAGGTTTCCATATCCTTCACCTAAGACTTCATTCTCATTCGTTTTGATTTGTTGACTTTTGTAAGTGCACGAAAATAACGCCGCATCTCTTTCCTTTATCAAAACAGTAATCTAACATTTTTATTAATTGGAACGAAATAGTTCAAGCAAATTAAGAATTATAACATATTTATACATTGCAATTACATATACGTATATTACTTTACAAAATTTGAAAATTTTACGAAAGACAGAAAAGAAATGAATTAATATTTAAAATATCGACAATTAAAAGTATAAATCTTAAATACATTAGAAAAAAAAAACAAAGAGAAAGAGGAAAAAAGAAAAACAATATAAAATTGAAAATACAAAAATTCATACTCTTCACAATGCCTTAAAAATGAAATGCCATCAAATGAAATTAAAATTAGTCATTTTCAGCCTCATATATTTTCCAATTTACTTAGATTTAGAAAATGACCCTTCTAATTCCATCGAATATAAAATTATTCTTCACTAAAAATTTTATTAATGTTAAACAATCTGAAATTGATTTCATTCTGAAATCAATAAAAGAAACAAAATGAAATAAATTATATAATCTTCTATTTTAATTCTTTTAAGCTTATAACGTACACAAATGCTTTAAAAAATATTGAATTTGTAGAGATTTTGCTTAATATCGAAAAAGGAATGGATAGTATGTTAATAAGCTTCATGTAACATAGATGGCAATCGATTTTATTGACGAAAGGACGGGAGAATAAATTTGTCAGAAAGTTAACCATATTATGATGTTACATTTCAAAGAATGTACTCGAAGGTAACCGAAGCGGTTAATTCGCGAAGTCATTAATCAAACTCTATTTAATCCTTTTATTACTCACGAAATGAAGTATAGGTAACGCACGAACAATGATAAACTTGGCAATTTACGCGACCCGATAAACTTATTTTTTTCCTTTGCAAATGACACACGACCAGCACCAATTATCTTTAACGATTTTTCTGAACATTAAAACTTAAAACAAATCTTATTTGAAATAAAAAAGAGAGAAATAAGTAAAAAAAAAACAATAACTTCAGGAATAAATAAAGGGAAAAAAACGAAATAATTATGATTTGTAACAGAATGAAAAGAAAAGGAATCGAATAAGATTTCACAATTACACAAAAAAGATTTCAAAAGTTTATCATCCAATCATATTTGACTAAATAGTTAATTGTAAAAAAAAAAATTAGAAATAAGAAGCCTTAAGAGAAAAAAAAGTAGGTTGCAAAAAGATGTAATACTGTAATAAAATAGCGAGTGGATATTTCTCGAATTATTTCAATCACGAAATGAGGTAAATATATTTTTAAATGCAAGCTCGTCAAATACGAAAAACGGTACATAATTTAAGTATATAAATGAAACTTATAAAGCTTATTTTAATATAAAATAAACTCGTTCACAGTGATTGATTCCAGCAATAATCCACGTACCTAACTAACAAACATTCAAGAACTATTTTAATATACATGCATTTACCTCCCCCAATTTCCCGATTAAAGTCCCTTTACCTTTTAACTTTCTTTATTTTCTTTCTATTGACTTCCTTGTTGGAAAATTACGTTATATATCGATATGTATACCATATGTACAAATTGCAGAAATTACCAAAACCTATTTTCAATTTAAATAACGAAAATGAGAGAGAGAAAAAAGAGAAAGTAAGAAGAAAGAAAATATAGACATAGAAGTATTTAATATTTTTACTGACGAATGTTAACAGAAATATTTAGAACGAATTATGAAAATTTTCAAACTTTGAAGAACTCTCATAAATATTCAATAATATTCATAGTAGTAAAACATTAATAATTATAGAAATTTTAAGTCATATATTTCCTTTTTCTTTAAAATGAAAAAGTTATATTATTTTATATATTACATTTAATACTTTACTTACGATTAGATAAATTATTTTGATCATGTAGAATTTTCATTTTAAAAATTAGGTTGAAAACGTAAATAGTTGAAGCGTTATTTCTCAATTACACAATCGACTCAATCGATTCATATTTTCATTATTATCTCATTAATTCGTTGTTAATTTTAAGTGCGTTGTTTCTATTACTCCAATGAACAATCTTCATGGAAAATAATAATTAATAAAACACAATGTACAATTTGTGATCACATATACACGTACTTTCAACCGAATTAAATTTAGAAAAATGATTCATTATATTATAGATAATATACCATGATTATAATAACGACGACAATAACAAGAGCAAAAGTAACAATATAACATTAATAAAATTCAATCTTCTTAACCAATGGATTTCTGTAGTAACTTCATATAACTATGTTGCATAACATTAATTAGATAGGTAGATGGGAAGATACTGCTCGATAATTTGGACAATATGAATATCACGCTATTAATTATTCCTACGATAATCGTATTCATTTGACTGAATGAGTTAACCACGGAATCTTTGAAATGTTTACAATCAAATTGAATGATTTAGTAAATAATATATAACGACAAAAAAATGAACGTTTTTATTAATAATAAAAAAAACTTTTCTCTTGTGTGAACATTTATATTAATCTTATGCAATAGATAATTAAAAACAGTTAGATGAACGATTTAGTGTGCTATGAATATTTATTGATTCAGACATAAAATTTTGCTCCTAATTTGATTTACAAAAAAAATTTTTTTTTTATTAACAGAGAAATATACAATCAATGTTCGGTGTCAATTGCAAGTAATTTTAGCTGGTGTGATATATTAACATTAGTTGTAAGTTCAAGAGGATGTTACAATGATATATGTAAATGTATATAACTATACAGAAAAGCCATATTGTAAGTTAACCAAATCTTTTTCTTAGCAAGATCATAAGAGTAGAAACTTTTTAGTCTATGTAATAAATCTGAGTTTTCTAACACATTATTTGCTAAAGAGTTAGGATGGTTAACTAAACAAATGTCGCAGCGATCTCTGTAGTTTGTAATTTCATTCTTTACTGTAGGAATTCGTTTTCATGGATTATTTCGTTTGTTACATACAAGGGAGCATTGAAAATGTTCTACAAGATTTTTGATTGAAAACTTTATAAAATCTCAATATTCGAGTTACCAGCGGTTCCCCATAGTTAAATTTCATAGATCCATATGGGTTTAAGAATCATTTTGCAGATAACAAACTAATTCTACAAACTTAACGCTCTGCCAATGAGCCAATATAACTTTATTCCTCTTTCCTTTAGGAGAGTTATTTTGAATTAGATATCTTGACTCCACATCAACCTTTTATTCAGTACCAAACCAAAGTATTTAACAGAATCCTTGATTGGAATTACTGCCACATTGATGGCCACAGGAGGACACATGCGCTTACAAACGTGAAGACTATATGCGTTTCATATCATATCATTTCATATGCGCATCATTCGCGTTTTGGGGTTAATTATCCAATACTAAAAGAGCTGTATCATCCTCAAATGTAACCGTAATTATCTCATCTGGACTAGGCACATCTGCTGTGTAAATTGTGAATAGTAAGAGCTCAAGTATACTGCCTTGGGGATACCGTATAAGATAAGCGGTACTGTAGTGAATTGATTTGGATACTTGACTATGAATTTTCTGTCGGTAAGTTAACCCTCTATGGGCCAAATTTTTTTTTAATTCAAAAAAATTGAAGAAACGAAAAATCAGCAATTATAAACATATATATGCAAATAAAAAAAAATCATGTATGCAGATCACACGTGTTAGAAGTGAAAACTTCAAAAATCTAAGTTTCGAGAGAATGAGACGAATGGACAGTTTTAAGAGTAAGATAATTGTAGGATTTATTTATTATAATATTATTGCTATATATAATAAGGGTCACCGGTATGGTCTCTGGGTGTAATAGCTGATAAAAAGTGCACTTTTCACAATTCAAGCAATAAAAACGGAATGCTGAATGCGACAGTTATAAATAGTCACCAAAATGGTAGGATGTTTATCAAAGGAAATATAATTCGTCAGAAATTAGGTAAAAATAAATAATCCTTTTTTTAAAACTTACGTATAAAATTTTTTTTGTTAGTATGCTTTTTAATTTCCCGTTTTTATCTACATTCTTGCGCTGTATAAAAAACATTTTAAGATAGACAAAATAAAGACATTACGAAAAACATATGGAAAATACTGCTGGACTGAACGAAGGTTCTGGTTAAATGCAATGAGAGATCTAATAGAGATATTCTATAGAAATGTTTTTCCAACTCTATAGCCTGCCACACTTCGATACCCTTATTATTTATAACATATCTCGTCTTTATTCTTTGGAACACAAACTTATCTTTCTAAATACTCTCGTCTAAATAAAGACCTAAACAACGAAAAATCTAAAAAATGCATTGAATCGTCTCACTCTCTCAGCTTATCGAACTGTGTACACTACGAGTTTCAAATTTCAGCCCCGTGGTAAGCTTCAAAGATTCACGCTGGGCGTTCAACATCTTAAAAATGTTTTTATTTTATTGAAAAATTAGTATAAGTTTCTTAAATACGCAAATATCACAATTTATAATATAATTTTCATATATGCATGGGTCGATATATTTCTTAGGATATTTTTCATAAAAACATATAAAAATCAAATTTTATAGACATATTTTGGCTTTATGCATCAAATATATTTTATAAAGAAGCAAAATATAAAAATGTGACAGTAACTTACTTGCTTTTGAATGGAATTTGTCAGCTGCTCCTAATGTATCCTACAGTGTTATCTAATTCTTTTTCTCTGATGTATCTTGTAATCCTTTTTTTTTTTTAAATATTTCAGACAGTACAACTATTATATATTTTATGTACCTTATAATTATTTAATATAATCTTTGCGAAATAAAGAATTTAATACTAATTTTTCAATAAAATAGAAACATTTTTAAATAAAAAAGATATGACACGTTGTAAAAAAAAAACTACAGGCATGAATATTATCGCATCGATAATAAAGATAATAAATGTAGATCGAATTTCAACAGACCTTCCCTGTTTTATATAATTCTTTTCTCATGGTAAGGAACCGACCTTGGGGTGTAAGTAGCTGACAAAAACTAATATTTTCAAAATTCTATCCATCAAGATGGAATGCTGAATGCCATAGATAGAAACAAAAATGGTAGAATGTTTGTCGGTGGAAAGATATCCTATCTTTTAACCTAAGTAAATATAATATATATTTTTTTGAAAATTAGGTAGATGAATTTTTTTTTCTCTTACACTTTTCACACTTTCTGTGAATGTGAGATATCTTTATCATGGGTTAGCATACACAAGTATTTCTTTTTGTGTTGCAACTAATAACTGTAGATGCTGTTATAGAAGGGAACAATTGTGGTCGTATTTTTTTCGTTTCATCGGGTTTTGAATTACATTGATTTTAAAATCTATTTCTATTTTCGTTGTTTTATTTTATATTATTAAAAATTATTTTTAAAATTTGTTTTTTATATTTTTTTTCTTCTATATTTGTAAAATAAGTTATATTATTTTATTCTTATAAGAAATATAAAGTAAATAAGGTTTATTTGTTTTTGTCAATAAATAAGTTTCCTAAATACGCAAACATTATAATTAAAAAACATGTCTTTGGATATTTATAAGAAAAATATTCTACAATGTTGTTTAATTCTTTTTCTCTGATGTATCTGGTAATTATTTCATTTTTTTGTAAAATATTGCAGACAATACATTTATTATATTCTATATATTTTATAATTGTTAATTACAATATTTGCGAAATAAATAATTTAATATTAATTTTTTAATAAAATAGAAACATTTTTAAATAGAAAAGAAATACCACGTTTGGTAAAATAAAAACAGACCACGCACCATCTTTCTTTATTTTCACCGTCGACTCATTTGGACCTTATACTTTTGTCGCATACCTACGTGCTTATCTCTTTTTATGCTTCTTCCCTTCTATCGCTCCTACCTACAAACATTTCGAGTATCGAAATAATATGTGTCCACTCTTTGTAGTATGCAATCGCACACAAACACACACATATACAACCAGGAGCGATAACTACGAAGCATAGCATAAAGAGGAGACCGAGAATAGGATAAATTGTATAGCTCTATTTCGTCTCATTCTCTCGCAGCCGTAATTCTATTTGTTTTTCTCTTTTCTCTCATTATTTAGTATAGCAGCTGTTTCATAGGTTCGTTACATAGCTCCGTTTCCGTTTATTTACTTTTCAGATCACTCCCATTCTAAAGAAGTTTTCACTTCAAAAAATCATGTATGCAGATCACACGTGTTAGAAGTGAAAACTTCAAAAATCTAAGTTTCGAGAGAATGAGACGAATGGACAGTTTTAAGAGTAAGATAATTGTAGGATTTATTTATTATAATATTATTAGCATATATAATAAAGATCACCGGTATGGTCTCTGGGTGAAATAGCTGATAAAAAGTACACTTTTCCAAATTCAAGCAATAAAAATAGAATGCTGAATGATATGGCCATAGATAGAAACAAAAATGGTAGAATGTTTGTCGGTGGAAAGATATCCTATCTTAACCTAAGTAAATGTAATATATTTTTTTTGAAACTCAGGTAGATAATTTTTTTTTCTTGTACACTTTTCACACTTTCTGTGAATGAGAGATATCTTTATTATGGGTTAGCATACACAAGTATTTCTTTTTGTGTTGCAACTAATAACTGTAGATGCTGTTAAAGAAGGGAACAATTGTAGTAGTATCTTTTTCGTTTCATCGGGTTTTGAATTACAACGATTTTAAAATCTATTTCTATTTTCGTTGTTTTATTTTATAATATTAAAAATTTTTTATAAATTTATTTTCTATATTTTTTTTCGATATTTGTAAAATAAGTTATATTATTGTATTTTTATTGGAAATATAAAGTAAATAAGGTTTTACTTGTTTTTGTCACGTGTCTAGTTTCTTCTATTTAAAAACTTTTCTATTTTATTGAAAAATTGGTATAAATTTCCTAAATACGCAAACATTATAATTAAAAAACATGTCTTTGGATATTTATAAGAAAAATATTCTACAATGTTGTTTATTTTTTTTTCTCTGATGTATCTGATAATCATTTCATTTTTTTGTAAAATATTGTAGACAATAATATCTCTGTTTATTCTTCTACCCTTCTATCGTTACAAACATTTCGAGTATCAAAAGAATACGTGTCCACGCTTTGTAGTATGCAGTCGCGCACAAACACACACATATAAAACCAGGAGCGATAACTACGAAGCATAGCATAAAGAGGAGACCGAGAATAGGAAAAAGTGTATAGCTATATTCCGTCTCATTCTCTCGCAGGCTAAATCCTATATGTTTGTCTCTTTTTCTCTCATTATTTAGTATAGCAGCCGTTTCATAGCTTCGTTACATAGCTTCGTTACACAGCTTCGTTACATAGCTTCATTTCATAGCTGCGTTACCGTTTATTTACTTTTCAGATCACTCCCATTCTAAAGAAGTTTTTACCTCAAAAATAATATCAATTGAAAAAAAAAGGTTTCGTTTGCTTCTACTACAGACAGTTGGTACAACATTTATTTTGTTATTTTATGTTAATTATGCTAGCAACCGTCATGAATATTGTATTAGTTGTTTCGAAAAGATTTAAAAATAAAGATGTATATGACATTTCATTAAAAAAAACTAAAATTGTTTAGTAAAATGCTGAAAAATGAATATGTTACTTGAAAGTTACACGGACCCATAAAGGGTTAAGATTTAAAGAGCAGATAGAAAGGATAATGTGGCAACGTTTTCTGAATTTATTTAGCAATCCAGTTTGCCACACTATCGAAAACTAGTATAATGTCCAGGAATACTGCTGAATTGTATCTTTACCGTTCGAGATCTTCTGATAAATGACGAGTTATAGGATGAGTTTGCTTGATTGTGGAATGGCGTTTCCAATACTTGAACTTTTGGGAATACTAGAGCATCAAGTGCATCGAAGAAACGATTAATTAGCATTTTTTTGAACAAATTGGATAGAGCAGATAAAAAACTGATTGGTCGATATGACGTAACTTCATGTGCTGGTTTCCTGGCTTATGAATAAGGGTTACGACAGCTACTTTCCAGGAAGTTGGATAGTAACTAGGAAGCTATTTACGTGAACCCTTTCTTTGGCAGTTCTTTGACTATTTTTCCGTTAATTAGGTCTTGACCTGGAACCTATTTTGCATTTGCGTTTGCTCCGATTGTTGATTTAATTTCCATTAAAGTACAAATTTGTTGAGACAATTAAAACAGTATGTTCAGAAAATTCCTTATTTCTTCTTCCTTAATAAATGAAGTAGAGAGATGGTTTTAAATATATCAGCTAGGTATGAGGCGAAGAGATTTCAAAAGCGCCTGGTTGCCGTTCAAAGAGAATAGTCAAAGTTTCGATGTTAGAACTAAGTTCCTAAGAATTTTTGGAGACCTTTATTTTTAAAGTTTTGCAGAGATTTTCTTAATACTCTGGTAGCTTTGTTTAGTTTCTGCTTGTTCTCATATAATCTGTTATTTTGCCAAATTCTTCGCAGTTTCTTAGCTCTGAATCTAGAGCCTAGACTTCCAAAGAAAAATAAAGAGAGAAAATATCATGAGTGCAAATCATACGTGTTAGAAGTAAAACCTTCAAAAAACAAAGTTTTTAGAGAATAAGACGAATACACAGTATCAAGAATAAAATAATTTTAGGACTTATTTATTATAATATTGTTACCATATATATCAAAGTTCATCGATATGATCTTAGAATAGGGTTAGCTAACAAAAACTATCACTTTTCAAATTGTACCAATTAAGATAGAATGCTGAATGCGATAGCCATAGATAGAAATAAAAATTAGAATGCTTGTCTACGGAAAGATATGCCGTCCTAAGCTAAGTAAATATAATATATCCTTTTTTGTAACTCAGGTAGATGATAGTCTTTCTATGAATTTGAGATATCTTTATCATGAGTCAGCACACACAAATATTTTTTTTATTGCAACTAGTACTTTTAGATGTCTTTAAAAAAAGGGAACAATTTTGGTCGTAGTTTTTTGCTTCATCGAGTTTTGAATCAAAAGATTCTAACAAAATTTTCTCTTCAAAAGTCGTTGTAAAAGAAACACATTATAATTCTATAATAATATTATCATAATTATTAATTAGCATTAAGAACTTGAAAAGTCATTGAAGCAAATCCTCTCTATTCGCAATCTTCGTAGCCTATTTCTTTAAAATCCCTCCTAATATTGTCCTCCTTATTTACGTCTCGCTCTACCCAGTGGTCTTTTCCCGTTCGACCCTGTCAATGCGCGCCACCTGACCTGCCCATCTTAATAGGCGCGAATTTCAAACATGATATTCAAAATTATATTTGGTATGTTTGTACAGTCGGTGTGCTTCTAACGTTATGAAGTTTTCTCTGTATGAATTCAATACTATTACTTATTAAAAATGTATTCTATTTTAAATATTCATTTAATACATTTATTGTGAAGCTCCACTACTCCTAGCAACTTCTTAAGGGGGTCATCCCATGTGACGGCCTGTTTTTTAGAGATTTTTTAGGATTTTTTTTCTACGACCAGTAAATAGATAGAGCTTTAAGTTTATTATCATTTATTAACATATATTTCGACAGTATAAATATAAATTTTAAGCTAAAAATATTGTGTAGAACTTGAGTTAAAGCGTTCTGAACACCACCGCCTCGAAAAAATGAGCTCGCACTTCTTCCACGATTCCGGCTGATTGGCTTATCTGAAACGAAAAAAAAAATGGCGTTCTAATCTGTAAGCCTAAATACACGGAATAGACTATTATCAAATGAATATACAAAAAATTGGACTTTTGGTAGACATTTGAAATAAAAGTTGCGAATTTTGCGTTTTTTTTGTTTTTTGCTATAAAAAAATCGAAATTTTGGAAATTTTCAATTGATAATAGTTCATTCCATGCGTTTACATGTATTGAGTGTGCCCTATAAATTTTAAGTCATTCGGTCAAGCCGTTTTTGAGATACGATGGAGGAAAGTTTGGAAAACACAGTTTGAGAAAAACGCGTTTAAAGTTTCAAGTCCATGTAAAACTATGAAAATCTCAACTTACCCTCAATCGGCGATGCCTGGTCCATAGAGTATTCCTTCCTGTTCCTCTTGAAACTCTTTTAAAGCAGATTGTTCAGCTCTTGAGTCAATCCTGGCTTGTTTAACGACATCACTTACGCGTCGCTCAGAACGTGAGATTCGCTTTTTATCACGTTTCTCAACATACGTATGGGCTTCGCGGCCAATGGGGCATCCCATAACCGACATTACTTTTAAAACACCGTCAAAACCTTCATTAAAGATGATAACTGATAAGTAGCTAGCAATTTCAACAATCTTGGGGCCAGAATGAAGATGCTTAGGAGCAAAAGTCCAAATCAACGAATTCAAAGATTCGTTATTGTTTTGTGTCTCTGCTCCTAAACAACGAATTAATAATTCGTCTTTCGATAAATCTTCGAAAACCGGTTTGATAGCTACTTGTACTTCTGATATTAGAGGTGGTTTATCGTGATGAAATTGGTCGAGCTCATTCTTAGCTTCAGCCTTACGCCATTTACACCAACTGTCTTCGCCTTCTGGACAAAATTGATGTTGAGAGTTTTCATCTGAAGAACATTTGTGATAATACGTTGCCCAAACTTCCTTTTTCATATCTTTAAGCGAATCTGGATGACGTCGAATAGCTAATCCGTAGAATTTCGTTGTTTCTTGAATAACTTTATCAGTAAGTTTACCTGGTCCTTTTCCACCGATTCCTGTATTTGTTTTATCCTTTTTAACAGCCTGAAGTCGTGTTCCCATTCTCTTTTCTACGTGGCCCACACATTCTTTTTTTGTTACTACAGTATCTCCAACTGCCAACTCAGCGCTCCGAACAGCTCTTTCTTCTACCTGCTGTATCTTTAAAACGACTTCGAATTTTCAAAAATCACTTTACTACCGTATTTTTTTAGACATGTTAAGAAAGCAATTTATGAAAAACAAAAAAATCGATTTTTTGAGCCCATCACATGGGATGACCCCCTTAATAAGTAAAAGGGTGCGAAGGACCTATCATTCTTCAAACAAATATTCTATATTGATGTTTTATTGATATTATATTAAAATCAAAAAATACCATCAACCTTACACATCGCAGTTGTATTAACTCTGCATTACACTGAAAAGATTTGTTATTATATTACCAGTATCACCCAGTAATAAAGGATCGTAAATTGTCTTAATGCTGGAGGTCTTTTTATAGTTTTCATAAAACAGTTTTGCTTGTGAGAAAAATGCGAAATCTAGCGGCCAGTCGAAGAACTAACTCATGTTTTTAAGGTAGTTCTTCGATTAACCACTATACAGGTCTAGTATCAATATTATATGAGTCTATGTTCGTAATATGCAGTCGTACACAAAACAAACATATACAAAGCTTAGTAGCCAGGAGTGGGAACTACGAAGCAAAGACCGAGAATAGGAAAAACTATATAGCTATATGCTGTCTCACTCTCTCGCAGGCTCAAGCCTTTATGTTTGTCTCTTTTTTCTTCTTACTTCCGTTTTGCCACCGCTCGCCACAGCGCTACGCCAAGCCGTATTTCATTTTTTTCAAATCATTCCCATTCTAAAGAAGTTTCCACTTGAAAAAAGAAGGAAAAAAAGAAAGAAAAAGAAAGAAAAAAAAAGAAAAACATACTATAGAAATAAGATATAGATATGGGTGACATCAGAGGTACATACAGCGCCGCTATTGTGACTACTGCACTGCTACAGCTAAAAAAATATGAAATTTAAAAAAAAAGTGTAAAAAAAGTAAAATTTTAATTCGCCTTTTTTAGCAAACAGCTGGATGTATACGCCAAGTTTAAAGGCACAATAAATATTGTAGGACGAGCTCCTCCATGCCAAACTTATTAAGCATTCGTGGAAAGGGATTAGTCGGTGGACCCTGGATAACTCAGTGGATAAGAGCAGTCGCACGGTAAGCGAAAGATCCGGATTCGAGTCCCGGTCCAGTCTTTTTTCTACGAATATTACAATATTATGGACTATTATAAGTATACAAAATTTGAAAAAAATCGGAGGGGGCCTACCTGACCCTCTATTTCTGGCTCTTTCTGGTCAGTGATAATAGCGGAATTTTTGAATTGAGTGATGTTATTATACATAGAAGAAACCCAAAAATATGCGGGCCCTTAAAGCGTGTTCCGCAAGCAGACTGCTATAAGTAATGTGTTAATGTTTCTCTTACTAAAATCATCAAGAAGATCGTATGTAAACAGAAAAGAAAGAACAAAAAAGAAATGATAAGGGTAAGAGATAATATCTCGTAATACCAGAGAGCGATTTGAATAAACTTAACAATTTTTTGAAGTGAAACTTCTTTTAGGAGTGTACCAAAAATGTTCAAGTAAAAGAAAAAATAAAAAGTTTTGAGGAGAGTACGTTATTTGAGTGAAGGGAGAAAGATGGGGAAATATCGATCAGGCAAAACTCGCGAGGGACCCAAGAAGGTAGGGCAGAGAGAAAAAATTTAAATCGCAATAATGTCTTCGATAAAAAGCTTAAAAAAATATTTTACTAAAACAATAACAGAGTGTAAATGAACATAATAAACAAAAAATAAAAACTAATTGGGCATCAAAATTTATGTTTTATTTAATTTTACTTTTTACTTTTGAAATCATTTTTATGGGATATCGTTAATGTATATTAACCTTTCGCGACGGCACACTTGCCATGGTGTATTTTTTCTAAATTTTTATTTCAAAAAAAATATAATTCATTTAAACTACCAGGAATTAATTAAAAATATATATATATACTCGATGTATTCTAAACTCTTAGGAATAGTATGATGTCTTAATGACGTTTTTAATATATACATATGTACATGTATTGTAGTTACGATTCCCCAAGATTTGAGATGCATTTAACTATTATTTTTTAATAATTTTAATCGAATAATCAATATATAAATAAATATACTCAATAATTATTTGAATTTTCTAGTAACCTAACATATTTGACCCTTAACGCTCCAACGGTAATTTGTGGTTATCTACCGGCAACTCCCACTTGTTTCACAAGAATGGAATAAAACGAAATAAACGCCGTACATCGGTAGTGCCTGGGAGGCACACTAGGAGCGTTAAGGGTTAATACATTATAGGGATCCTGTAGGAGGGATGCGCCATTCATATTCAGCTCATGTGCCATTGGCTGAAAATTTTGGGGGACCGCTTGAATTTATAATAATTTTTTCGTGTAACCTATTCTATTTTAATATAAATTTTTAATTATCATTAAATATAGTTCATTTTTTTTCTGTATTTGATGCAATTCATTATTTCATAATTATTTCAATGTTTGAATCATTCGCGCACAAAATCGAGTTCCGGTCCCCCAACATGTACATGGCGCGTCCCTCCTATAGGATCCCTAATATATTATATTGTAATGTTAATATGCATTTTAATTAGACTTATCAAAAATTTATAATATATAATTAGTAGACAAAGAGAGAGATAGACGTAGGTAAAGTCAAAGTCAAACGAGGCAAGCATCGGCTATGTTCATAACCTTCAATGAATTAATATGTAATTTTAATAAAAATTTAACTTTTATTGATTTAAATTCATTTTGATGATTATTTGGATATTTTGTGGTATATTAAATTCATATATATGTATAATTCAAAACATGTTAAGTTGCGATTCTATAATTAATTGTTAAATTATTTATAAATATTATAGCTTTTTTAGTTTTACACTAATGCTATATCTCTTCTTTCCTACAAGTATTAACGTAATTAGTATATTTCTGTAAATTAACCCTAAAACAATAAAAAATTTATTTTTTTAAAGATAAAATGCAACACGATATTTGTTCATTTGTATTTTATCTTATTTTTCATATAATTTACAAGTTAATGGTTACATTTTTTGAGTATTTTTTATTAATAATTACAGCATATAAAAATATTAGTACGATTTGAGAATTGTTGGATCGCATAGTTCAAATAATTGAATTTTAAAACAATTAGTGTAAGGCTTTTATTAAATATTGTAAGCTTTTCTTAATATTCAAAAAAAAGAGAAAAAAAATTATATATAAATCTTTATCTCTATAAAATTCCCCTGTCACAGTGTTTGTTATTCTTATTCTCCGAAACGACTTGAHMGAYTTATATGAAATTTTTTGTGTATATTCGGTAGGTATGAGAATAGTTTTTCTTATATTTCTTATACCCCTGAGTAATAAGGGTGACCCACCATAATTATTTTTCCTTTAAAAG
>NW_015149071.1:153537-207142 GCF_001465965.1 Polistes dominula | reverse complement strand
GAAAAAAAAGACAAATGTTATGTGCGTATATTCAGACAATGTAAAATTATATGATGTGAGGTAAGTGGTGATCTTATGTTACCGCTCATGCGCAGTTGGTTCGATATTAAGAAAAAAGAGAAAAAGAAGACAAATGTTATGTGCGTAGATTCAGATCTATCTATATATTTATTAGTCACAGCAACGCGTGGCCGGGGCACCCCTAGTATATTATAATTTTTAAACAAGACCATTTACAAACCTAAAATACAATAACTTAATAGATTTATCACCTGCACACTATAGTTATTTTAAATTCCTCCCGCATACACAAACTGGAGAACACTCAATAATCTTTCTATCTATCTATAAATATAAAGATTTAATTTTTTTTTGAACTTTTTAACTCCTGTTTATGAGAAAAGAAAGAAATTTAAAAGGAAGTATTTAGGACACCAAAGTTTAATAAAATACGTTCAAGCGCTCTAAATTCGGTTTTTTATAACACATACGTTTGTATAACATCCGTTTATTTTCTTTGCAATTTTTTCAAGCCATGTTATTTATTGATATTTTCTGCAGTAAAACAAAACAATTAAGATAACATAAAATAAAGCGCAACCCCATTTTTTCATAAATTGGCTAGCTTTTCTAGTAATTAGTAAAACAATTTAAACCTTTGACTGCTAAAGGCGTATATATACGCTCTCACAAATTCATCAATATATACGAAAGGCATAAATATACGCCCTCTGTATTTTTTTACTATAACACCTTTATTGCTGTTTTATCGATTAATTTAACATGGAATTTATTGTGATATGTAACATAGCAACTAAATATTGGCAATTATTTCAATATCGTTTAATCAATTGCTTTCATATTTGACTGCTCTTTTACATACGGTCTCTTATAATCGCTTCGTGCTTTGATTCCTGTAAACTTGTTCCATTGCTGCATATGTAAGTATTTCTTTATTTAATTTTGTGATTAGTTTTTGAATTTATCCATTTTCGGATAAAAATAAATATTTAAATTGATATTTTTATTTTATTTGCCATTATTATCTGTTTTGGTCAATAGTCAGTGGAAAAACAGTCGCAGCGACTGACATGCGAAAATCGCGCCGTTTATATTAATGGATTTGTTCGAGAGCGCGCCGCAGTCAAAAGGTAAATTTTAATATAGAAATTAGTTAACAAAGAATAAAAGTTGAATACTTGTTCATTTTTATAACAGAAAAGTGTATACATTAATTTTTATTTCAAGGAAAACTTAAATTTCCTATGGACTTGTGCTTTCTTAAGAATTAAAAACGTCATTTTATTGATTTTGAAAGTGGCGTAAGTCCAATCATAGCCATCAAAAACATAATATTTCTTAAATAATGCTATTTATGCTAATTGGGATAATAAATTTAACACCTTTAGAAACCGAAAAACATTATTCTACTATGTCATATCTGTTATCTAAATATATTTGTAAATTTAATCCAACGCAAACCCTTCAATATCTTGATTGGAATATAAACGGACTTAGACCACTTTCAAAATAAACAATTCATATATTATGTCATCCTCTCTATTGTCTATTGTCATTTCTTTTCGATGTCCTCTCCCAAACCTTCCTTTACTTTCTTAGAAGCCCCCATTTCGCACTATAGTAGATAACAATGGATCTCTCTGTTTTTTGTTATGTATGCCGTAAGTACGTGTACACACACATATACACTATCTTATTAACTCATACTCATCTATCACAATACGGCAAAAAAAGGAACATTTCCTGAAACTTTTCTTTCAAGAAAATCGTCTTTAGTTCTTCTTAGAAATATCTACATGGTGCGTCTGAAAAGTTCGGTGAATGGTCCCATATTTTACAAACCGCGCTGGCAAGGATGAGGTGCCCGCGCGTACACATTGAAGGACATATCCACAAACGCTTCCTATCGTACAAAGCACTGCAGTGAAGCTGTGGTATACGTTACGACCCTGCTAACAGGGTCAGAGTGAGAACTCGTATCATTGCAACATGGAGCGCAAAATGGAGTAAAATGCTCAACTTTCTCGCTCGACGCAAGGTCATTGTGCTTCCACACCCTCCTTATTCTCCAGATTTGGCGCCGGCAGACTTCTTTCTGTTTCCCAGCCTTATATTAGCCCTGAAAGGCTTACGCTTTGCAACGTTTTTGGAAATCGTGAGTGTGACCTCAGTTCTTCGAGCAATTCCACAAGAAACGTTTGTTGACAGTTTCCAACAGATGTACAACCGATGTCAGAATTGTATTGTAGCCAATGGCGATTACTTTAAAGGCAAATAAAGGTATTTTGTTTGTAACTCTTGTTTCCTATATTTCCTGAGACAATTCACCGAACTTTTCAGACGCACAATGTATATAAGCACTTCTAATAATAATTGTTCTTTGTTATATGTTATCACGCTTTAAATTTCTTATGTTCTTAAGTATATATATATATATATATCCCATTACTCGTCAATGGCCTTTTTTAGGGACGCATTTTCAAATTTTTTTTTTTCAGACTGAAATATTCAGTCTGCAACTTCAGAATGAAATATATTCGTTAAAATCATGGAGACTAGACATGGAGCACGAACTCCATGTATACAAATGGGATATAAAAATAAGAGGGCGCCTGTGTTCTCTTTGTACCAAAATGGAAGGGGAATAAGGCGGCAGTTAAAAAAAAAATTATAATACAAAACTAAGGGTAATCAATTAGGTTGTTCAAGTATAAATAATTGAAATTAAATAAATAATTATTTAATAATCGTAAAAAAATAAGTAAATAGTAATAATAATAATAATAAATTTAGATTAAATCATAATCATTTAGAAAAAAATAATATTAAATGTAAATTTTATTGATTATAAAATTCAGTCAGATAAAAGTAATGGTTATTGTATTGTTTCAATAATTATTTACAATACAAAGTTAAAAATATAAGTAAAATACTAATACTAATAGTCATGGAGATTATATAAGGAGCACGAACTAATACCTTTGGTACTTTAAAAAACATAGGTTTTTTTAAATTAAATTCCCGTCTCCGTATGAGATCAGTTGCATTCCCACTATTGCAATTTTTAACTGCGCACACCCTGCCCATTTTTATATTTATAATTTTTTATTAATCTTATTTATAATATTTTATTTTCGTTATTATTTTTTGTTTACATACAAGTATTAGGATTAAGAACTATTTGCTCACTTCACGCATCGGTATGTTACTATATTCAAAACAGTACAAAAGGAACATTAGTGATACTAGTGGTGAAACAAGAAAACTAAAATATACGATTTGCGTGGACAGATTTTGGCAATTAATACGTTTGAGATTGTGCTCCTTGTCTAGTCTCCATGGTTAAAATAATGAAATTGTACCTCGTGCTCCATAAAAATATTAAAAATTCCCATTATTTTATTTTAAATCAATGCAAAATTCAGTTTGAAACTAATAACCTTAGTCGGTTTTGTGTGCGTGTTTATTTTTGATAACACAGAATGTTTACAACACTTCTAAATAACAGACTTCTGATAAAAACTTGTTCTTTAGACTTTGTTTTACATACCCATCTAGAAGTATTATTTTAAATATATCGTGGATAAAAAAGTGCTTTTTACTTCTAAATGCAGTATCCCATTTTTAGGACATTGGCGGAAAGTAATATAAAATATCTGTTAGAATTCTTTTTCTTAGAAATGGGTTGAAAGAGAATTTTAACACTTTCTCTGAGATTATTGCAGCTAAAGAAGATATAGCCGTAATAAATATTTGGAGATTGTACCAAATATTACACCTTTATGAAAAAATTTAATTCTTTCATTTTGCAAAAAATTACGTACAGTACTAGCGGTTATATTAATATTTAAATTATTTTTGAGATGTTTGACTATTTTTATAGCATTTATCTTTGGATTTTGTTTTATCATTCTTTTCATAACTCGTCCAGTGTATTGATTAATTTTCCGTGGACGTCTATTTCTTGAGTTATTTTGCAGTTTCTTCCTTAATCCATACATACAATGATACTTTATATAGTAGATCTAGGTCTGTTTTCTAATTCCCAATATTTTTAATAAACTTTTAGATTGATTATATGTGTAAACTAATAGTAATTTTTGTTCTTTCTATTGTTCTTTCAACACGTTTTCGTCCAATTTTTCAACAATAATTTTCGATGTTTAAAAATTTTGAACTCTACTAATACTGATAACCACGAAGCTTAGATAATAAGGAGAACAATCGCTGTGTATAAAAATGTCTCCAAAATAAAGAACAAATAAAGTTTTATTCCAGGGTGCTCTGTAGCTGCTTAGATCCATTAGCGCTCAACAATATTAAATAAAATCATTTGTACATACCTGAAATTATAAACAAATTTATGTAATTGTTGCTTATTAAATTATTTATTTAAAATTTGACGAACAAGCAAACTACTGAAGGAAGAAAAATTTTAAAGAATGTTATATATTTTATATTGGTTATTAATTAATAAATAATTAACAATGAAAAATGACATTTCTTACTTAATGTAAAGTATACGAAAATAAAACTAAAATACTAGTAGAACACATTTATAGTTCTAAATTTATGAAGAAATAGTTCAAAAAAATTGTTTTTCTATTTTAAAATAATGTGTAATCAATAAAAAATATTAAACTTTATTAATCAACTTTGCAATACTTGTTACCATTTGATTAATTTACGGAAATTTAAGAAAAATATAATAACTGAATAACAACTCCAATAGTAAATAATTAAATAATCTGTGAAAATATTTATATAAGATTTATAAAACTTTGATGTACATAAATTTTTTTTATAACAAAACAGTAAATATATTCGTATAAATTATAAATACTTGACAATAGTTTATATGCGTGTGTTAGGAAAATAACATAAACATGACCTATGCAAGTTCGGATATTTTACGTAATTTTTTGTTTTAAATCAAATCTAGACCTTGAAAGTTCAAAGACTTCACATTTTTGTAACTTTATTTTTTCATAATTTTTAAGAATATTGTCACTGTTACAATGCAACTCGCAGATAAGATTTTTGTGATAAAATTGTTGAGATATTGCTGAGCTCCATAGCTTCAACATTTCGGGGTCCTAGTTTGCATAAAACAATAACAAATATTGTAATAATTAATTAATGTATATATCACCGTTAAATTTACTGATCTCATCGAAATAATTCCATTATTTTCTCATTCAAATTGATATTATACTATTCATAATATTAAACTGCTACACAAATTTTAATTTTTGCTTTAAAAATAATTTTTTTTTAACTGATAATATATTTTTCACAGGCTACCTTAAATATCATAAGTAATTACTTAACTTTTATATAAACTTTTTAATAAGCATTGTTTATTCATATACATTTTATTGTATATTATTTATTTCATATGGCAATTATATATACGTCGATTTTCAAATACTTGCCAATTTTATATTAAGATAATATACTACAGTAATTATTGAAAAAGCATTAAATAAAAATCAATTAAATTATATTTTGTAATCAATAAAGATTACAATAAAATTCTTTTGTAAAGAATAATTTAAATTTACTGAGATGTAGGGTTATCTTACCTTTGGTACTTTAAATAAAGCTGTTTTTCGTTAATTTAACTTATGTTTTGGCGATTAAATTAAGCATTCAAAAGATATTCATCATTAAACTTTCATGTGTACTGATTTCTGTCTCTAAATATCTTTTGAACGCTTAATTTAATCGCCAAAATATAAGACACCATTTTTCTAGAACAGTTAATTTCCTACAAAAATTTGTATTACGCATTTTATAATAGTTATTTATTGTAGAGTTATAAAATTCTTAAACAAAAATGAAATTTGTCTAAAAATCATCAAATTTAAATCTTCAATTTCATTCAAATGGTGAGGTTTACGGAAAAAATATAAGATACCTTTTTTGTAGAGCATTAAATTTTGATAGAAAATTCTTCCAGAACATTTTTCTGTACAATCAATTAATGATGAGGTATTAATTTTATTCTATTGGACTGAAAAAAAAAATAAAAAACTGCGATGCAGAGGATCTTCCTATTAAAATTAAGAGCTCATATTGGGTAAGAATTGTTTTAAGGTGTCTAGCAACCCATTTTTCCGTGGCACTTGTAAAAAAAATAATTGATTTTTTTAACCCATCCTAATACATATATATATTTAACATATCATAATATATATATAATTATATATGTATACATGCATCTTGTATATATCGTGTATTTGAAGAGTTCAGTTTTCAAAAGTAATTATGTCAACTCAAAAATCATCTTTCACAGGTATTCATAATTATAACAACGAGACTTTCGAGATAAGGCAAGCATAGAAATTCCTATGCAAGCTAGCGGATTCGTTATATATTTACTGTATAATATAGCATGGTATATAACGGCGGCAAATCTCTCGCGAAATTTTCCACGAAATTACCGTGCTTTCCTTCGCTCCCTTTCTTCCTTTCTTTCTCTCTTTCTTTCTCTCTCTCTCTCTCTCTCTCTCTCTCTCTTTCTCTCTCTCTCCCTCTATTATCCGGCTATTATTAAACTAGCAGGTAAATCGTGCAAATTCACCTTCATATTTCTTTACATGATGCCATTCACAAGCAGAAAGTAGTATAGCTATAAATATACCGAGACGGCGAGTTGTAAAAAAGCGGGAAATTCTAATTCGCCGATTCGAAGAGTAAGTTAGCAAGACAAGTTGTAAAAAGAGAGATAGAGGATTTTTTAATTAAAGTAATTTATTCGTTTTCATCAGCAACCAACTGAAGTTATTATACGCATATTCTTCCAAAGAAAAAAAAAATTCAAAGAAAAATTTCGAACGATACCAACATAAACTGTAAAAACAATTGTTATCCGATAAAGCGGATAATCGATTTTCTGGGGAACCAAAAAAAGAAAATGTATGAATGTTTCCCTCAATGGATCGGTGAAGAAGTATTAGAAGTGGACCGAGAGTTGGTGGCTTAACGTATCAGACAAGTAGTAAAGCTTTTAATTTTTTACTACCGCACATAACCGCTATCTCATTTATTGGTATTTCTAAATTAAAACCTATACTACTTGGCCGATCCGCCATGTATGTACTCATTGAAATATGAAACGTAAAACGTAGAAAATTGATTATTACTACTCTTTATTTAATTTGTTTTATTTAATAAATAAAAAAGAACAAATTCAAAACCAATTAATTTCTAATTCGTAAATATTACTTTTATTAAATCGATTTATAATTCTCTACATTATTATTCATAGATAACCGAGTATAACAAATAATATTTTCAAAAAAGTTCAAACGTTAATATGATTTTCTTCTACTTAAAAACAAAATATTTCGCATTGTTCTTCACTTATATAGATATTGCAGCGTTCCACATTAGGTACTGTTCTATATTAGGTGCAGTTACCCTGCGTGTATACACATATACATAGAACTAGTTTGGAGGATCATCTTCCGTTCGGCGAAGGATAACGTTTCTCAAAATAAATGTCTCTGTCTGTAAGAAAAAAACTATATGATGGTGGTTACAAGCCGAAAGGGACCCTCTCGAAAATCTTATCGAAATTGGAAGGTACGTCTTAAGTTTCTTGAGATAATGACATCAGTACTGTAGACTTAGAGCAAAGAACTTTAAACCGTCACGCTGGCCTCGCCAACTCGTAATATACTCTTTTACTGAGGTCAGTTCTGAACGAACGACCCTATCCTATCTATCTCCACCCTCTTGTAACCCCTATGCAACCCATCTGTTTTTTTGCAAGTGATGAAGACTTAATCCGAACTGTATGTAACTACATATATGTCTGTACATATACCTATATATAATATATGTATATATATGTCTATACTAGGTGTTCATAATACGCGAAATAAAAGTAAATAGATTTTTAAAAAAACAGAGATATCGGAAAAATCTAAGACACCCTGTATGTATGATATATATGTAAGATTTCTTGAATTTAAATAAAAATATTTATTATAATAGAACAAATATTTAATTATTAAGGTTTTAATTTAATAATAAAGAGATAGAAAAGAAAAGAAAAGTAAGTAACAATAGTTAGGAATCTTAAGTTCACTCGTATTACACTCTTTCACTCACAAATAGTCGCACCGAATTAAGGCCCCGATCGCCTTCATCGCGGCGCTTATATACTCATTCACCCCACCAATGGTCCCAATCACTTCCGTTAATCATTCTCGAAATCTCCAGACTATTCCCGACCGATTAAACAAAAGACCTCTTCCCGATTTCCGGTTCGGGAATATTCGAGAGACTTCGGGGTGCACGTTCGCTTTTCTTTCTTNAATATCGTTTAATCAATTGCTTTCATATTTGACTGCTCTTTTACATACGGTCTCTTATAATCGCTTCGTGCTTTGATTCCTGTAAACTTGTTCCATTGCTGCATATGTAAGTATTTCTTTATTTAATTTTGTGATTAGTTTTTGAATTTATCCATTTTCGGATAAAAATAAATATTTAAATTGATATTTTTATTTTATTTGCCATTATTATCTGTTTTGGTCAATAGTCAGTGGAAAAACAGTCGCAGCGACTGACATGCGAAAATCGCGCCGTTTATATTAATGGATTTGTTCGAGAGCGCGCCGCAGTCAAAAGGTAAATTTTAATATAGAAATTAGTTAACAAAGAATAAAAGTTGAATACTTGTTCATTTTTATAACAGAAAAGTGTATACATTAATTTTTATTTCAAGGAAAACTTAAATTTCCTATGGACTTGTGCTTTCTTAAGAATTAAAAACGTCATTTTATTGATTTTGAAAGTGGCGTAAGTCCAATCATAGCCATCAAAAACATAATATTTCTTAAATAATGCTATTTATGCTAATTGGGATAATAAATTTAACACCTTTAGAAACCGAAAAACATTATTCTACTATGTCATATCTGTTATCTAAATATATTTGTAAATTTAATCCAACGCAAACCCTTCAATATCTTGATTGGAATATAAACGGACTTAGACCACTTTCAAAATAAACAATTCATATATTATGTCATCCTCTCTATTGTCTATTGTCATTTCTTTTCGATGTCCTCTCCCAAACCTTCCTTTACTTTCTTAGAAGCCCCCATTTCGCACTATAGTAGATAACAATGGATCTCTCTGTTTTTTGTTATGTATGCCGTAAGTACGTGTACACACACATATACACTATCTTATTAACTCATACTCATCTATCACAATACGGCAAAAAAAGGAACATTTCCTGAAACTTTTCTTTCAAGAAAATCGTCTTTAGTTCTTCTTAGAAATATCTACATGGTGCGTCTGAAAAGTTCGGTGAATGGTCCCATATTTTACAAACCGCGCTGGCAAGGATGAGGTGCCCGCGCGTACACATTGAAGGACATATCCACAAACGCTTCCTATCGTACAAAGCACTGCAGTGAAGCTGTGGTATACGTTACGACCCTGCTAACAGGGTCAGAGTGAGAACTCGTATCATTGCAACATGGAGCGCAAAATGGAGTAAAATGCTCAACTTTCTCGCTCGACGCAAGGTCATTGTGCTTCCACACCCTCCTTATTCTCCAGATTTGGCGCCGGCAGACTTCTTTCTGTTTCCCAGCCTTATATTAGCCCTGAAAGGCTTACGCTTTGCAACGTTTTTGGAAATCGTGAGTGTGACCTCAGTTCTTCGAGCAATTCCACAAGAAACGTTTGTTGACAGTTTCCAACAGATGTACAACCGATGTCAGAATTGTATTGTAGCCAATGGCGATTACTTTAAAGGCAAATAAAGGTATTTTGTTTGTAACTCTTGTTTCCTATATTTCCTGAGACAATTCACCGAACTTTTCAGACGCACAATGTATATAAGCACTTCTAATAATAATTGTTCTTTGTTATATGTTATCACGCTTTAAATTTCTTATGTTCTTAAGTATATATATATATATATATCCCATTACTCGTCAATGGCCTTTTTTAGGGACGCATTTTCAAATTTTTTTTTTTCAGACTGAAATATTCAGTCTGCAACTTCAGAATGAAATATATTCGTTAAAATCATGGAGACTAGACATGGAGCACGAACTCCATGTATACAAATGGGATATAAAAATAAGAGGGCGCCTGTGTTCTCTTTGTACCAAAATGGAAGGGGAATAAGGCGGCAGTTAAAAAAAAAATTATAATACAAAACTAAGGGTAATCAATTAGGTTGTTCAAGTATAAATAATTGAAATTAAATAAATAATTATTTAATAATCGTAAAAAAATAAGTAAATAGTAATAATAATAATAATAAATTTAGATTAAATCATAATCATTTAGAAAAAAATAATATTAAATGTAAATTTTATTGATTATAAAATTCAGTCAGATAAAAGTAATGGTTATTGTATTGTTTCAATAATTATTTACAATACAAAGTTAAAAATATAAGTAAAATACTAATACTAATAGTCATGGAGATTATATAAGGAGCACGAACTAATACCTTTGGTACTTTAAAAAACATAGGTTTTTTTAAATTAAATTCCCGTCTCCGTATGAGATCAGTTGCATTCCCACTATTGCAATTTTTAACTGCGCACACCCTGCCCATTTTTATATTTATAATTTTTTATTAATCTTATTTATAATATTTTATTTTCGTTATTATTTTTTGTTTACATACAAGTATTAGGATTAAGAACTATTTGCTCACTTCACGCATCGGTATGTTACTATATTCAAAACAGTACAAAAGGAACATTAGTGATACTAGTGGTGAAACAAGAAAACTAAAATATACGATTTGCGTGGACAGATTTTGGCAATTAATACGTTTGAGATTGTGCTCCTTGTCTAGTCTCCATGGTTAAAATAATGAAATTGTACCTCGTGCTCCATAAAAATATTAAAAATTCCCATTATTTTATTTTAAATCAATGCAAAATTCAGTTTGAAACTAATAACCTTAGTCGGTTTTGTGTGCGTGTTTATTTTTGATAACACAGAATGTTTACAACACTTCTAAATAACAGACTTCTGATAAAAACTTGTTCTTTAGACTTTGTTTTACATACCCATCTAGAAGTATTATTTTAAATATATCGTGGATAAAAAAGTGCTTTTTACTTCTAAATGCAGTATCCCATTTTTAGGACATTGGCGGAAAGTAATATAAAATATCTGTTAGAATTCTTTTTCTTAGAAATGGGTTGAAAGAGAATTTTAACACTTTCTCTGAGATTATTGCAGCTAAAGAAGATATAGCCGTAATAAATATTTGGAGATTGTACCAAATATTACACCTTTATGAAAAAATTTAATTCTTTCATTTTGCAAAAAATTACGTACAGTACTAGCGGTTATATTAATATTTAAATTATTTTTGAGATGTTTGACTATTTTTATAGCATTTATCTTTGGATTTTGTTTTATCATTCTTTTCATAACTCGTCCAGTGTATTGATTAATTTTCCGTGGACGTCTATTTCTTGAGTTATTTTGCAGTTTCTTCCTTAATCCATACATACAATGATACTTTATATAGTAGATCTAGGTCTGTTTTCTAATTCCCAATATTTTTAATAAACTTTTAGATTGATTATATGTGTAAACTAATAGTAATTTTTGTTCTTTCTATTGTTCTTTCAACACGTTTTCGTCCAATTTTTCAACAATAATTTTCGATGTTTAAAAATTTTGAACTCTACTAATACTGATAACCACGAAGCTTAGATAATAAGGAGAACAATCGCTGTGTATAAAAATGTCTCCAAAATAAAGAACAAATAAAGTTTTATTCCAGGGTGCTCTGTAGCTGCTTAGATCCATTAGCGCTCAACAATATTAAATAAAATCATTTGTACATACCTGAAATTATAAACAAATTTATGTAATTGTTGCTTATTAAATTATTTATTTAAAATTTGACGAACAAGCAAACTACTGAAGGAAGAAAAATTTTAAAGAATGTTATATATTTTATATTGGTTATTAATTAATAAATAATTAACAATGAAAAATGACATTTCTTACTTAATGTAAAGTATACGAAAATAAAACTAAAATACTAGTAGAACACATTTATAGTTCTAAATTTATGAAGAAATAGTTCAAAAAAATTGTTTTTCTATTTTAAAATAATGTGTAATCAATAAAAAATATTAAACTTTATTAATCAACTTTGCAATACTTGTTACCATTTGATTAATTTACGGAAATTTAAGAAAAATATAATAACTGAATAACAACTCCAATAGTAAATAATTAAATAATCTGTGAAAATATTTATATAAGATTTATAAAACTTTGATGTACATAAATTTTTTTTATAACAAAACAGTAAATATATTCGTATAAATTATAAATACTTGACAATAGTTTATATGCGTGTGTTAGGAAAATAACATAAACATGACCTATGCAAGTTCGGATATTTTACGTAATTTTTTGTTTTAAATCAAATCTAGACCTTGAAAGTTCAAAGACTTCACATTTTTGTAACTTTATTTTTTCATAATTTTTAAGAATATTGTCACTGTTACAATGCAACTCGCAGATAAGATTTTTGTGATAAAATTGTTGAGATATTGCTGAGCTCCATAGCTTCAACATTTCGGGGTCCTAGTTTGCATAAAACAATAACAAATATTGTAATAATTAATTAATGTATATATCACCGTTAAATTTACTGATCTCATCGAAATAATTCCATTATTTTCTCATTCAAATTGATATTATACTATTCATAATATTAAACTGCTACACAAATTTTAATTTTTGCTTTAAAAATAATTTTTTTTTAACTGATAATATATTTTTCACAGGCTACCTTAAATATCATAAGTAATTACTTAACTTTTATATAAACTTTTTAATAAGCATTGTTTATTCATATACATTTTATTGTATATTATTTATTTCATATGGCAATTATATATACGTCGATTTTCAAATACTTGCCAATTTTATATTAAGATAATATACTACAGTAATTATTGAAAAAGCATTAAATAAAAATCAATTAAATTATATTTTGTAATCAATAAAGATTACAATAAAATTCTTTTGTAAAGAATAATTTAAATTTACTGAGATGTAGGGTTATCTTACCTTTGGTACTTTAAATAAAGCTGTTTTTCGTTAATTTAACTTATGTTTTGGCGATTAAATTAAGCATTCAAAAGATATTCATCATCAAACTTTCATGTGTACTGATTTCTGTCTCTAAATATCTTTTGAACGCCTAATTTAATCGCCAAAATATAAGACACCATTTTTCTACAGCAGTTAATTTCCTACAAAAATTTGTATTGCGCATTTTATAATAGTTATTTATTGTCGAGTTATAAAATTCATAAACAAAAATGAAATTTGTCTTAAAATAATCAAATTTAAATCTTCAATATCATTCGAATGGTGAGGTTTACAGAAAAAATATAAGATACCTTTTTTGTAGAGCATTAAATTTTGATACAAAATTCTTCCAGAACATTTTTCTGTACAATCAATTAATGATGAGGTATTAATTTTATTCTATTGGACTGAAAAAAAAAATAAAAAACTGCGATGCAGAGGATCTTCCTATTAAAATTAAGAGCTCATATTGGGTAAGAATTGTTTTAAGGTGTCTAGCAACCCATTCTTGCGTGGCACTTGAAAAAAAAAGAAAAAGTCATTTTTTTGACCCACCCTAATATATATATACTCACTGTGTGGAATACATACCGTGAGCTTGAATTTTTCACCGATAGGACAAACTTAATCGAACGGAAATCGTCCACGGGGTCGCGTCTTCCGAGTGATTTATGATTTTCACGCTCTATAAATAAATTTCGAAAATCCGCGAAAAGGCAAGAAACATTCAGCAACTGCGACTAGTATCAATGATAATAATTATGTGATAATAATAATGATGAACAAGATAGGTTATACTTGTTTTTTCATTCTTTTCATTTTAGTTGCATAAAAACTGGACTACGAGCTTCTATCTTTAAATAATATTAAAATTGCTTTTTTTCATTTTTGATGAAATTAAAATAGTATAAAAATCTTTTAATAATTGCTTTTTCTGGAATTAAATCAGTTTTATATTTTAAGAAAATTTAATTATCAGATCCTTTAATCATTTATTTCCTTAATCAGCTGCGTGATCTATCAAAATTCAAGCAAACTTTAAACCAAATCAAGTAAAAATTTGATTTTTCCATTTTTTAAAGGATTACACGTTATCTTGATACTTCAAAAGAAATTACTTTTTTTCTTATTTTTATTTGAATTGTATAATTACTATGAAGTCCTGAAGAAAATAGATTTAAAAATAAGAGTCATAGTCACTAATCTTAATATTCCATTAAAAGTCTTCTCGATTGAACACTACTTTAATCTTCCTTCACAATTATCATCATATTCTTGTAACATTTTTTTACTCATTATTGTGTCGAAGTCGTCAGTTAATCCAAAAAAAGTAGATATGATTCACTATTGTTACGCTAATGACTCGCACAATCTCTTATAAAAAAAAAAAAACGAAATAGAGTAGAGTAAGCTGGGTTTCCATGTAAAACTCATGCAACCTGTATGTATGGTCTCATCCACTAAAAAGCCGAGTTTTTAATTTCATCCCATTGAAAAGTCCGTAACATGTAACCCTCGGCAGTGCGAAGGAAGATCTCTCTCTTTCTTTTTCTTTATCTTGGTCTTAATAGTAGTATGTAATGAACACTTGGCTTAAATAAATGTTTGTTATCTTAATGGCAGTTCTCGAGAGAAATAAAACTTCAGTGAAACATGCTTGTATCGCAAAACCAGGCCGATTACGTCTTTGTATAGCTATGACATAACTCCTACTGCTCCTCATGTTATTTCTCTTTTTGAAACGGAATGTAGTCTCCGTTAAATTGCCTTTGAAGAAATTCACTCTACGTATATATACACTCTACGTATATATATCTACGTATATATTATGGTCAATGTTGAGAATCCAAGAATATATATTTTGAGCATGTCTTTTGTACATTGCCCGGCCAATTTCTAGAGTGTCCAGAGAATTTAGAATATATGCTTCCATTTGTTTAGAACATGGGAGGGGAAAGGAAATATTTGTAAGCTCCTGTAAGTGAAAAAAACCAAGGAAATTAAGAAATTTGTCCACAATGTCAGTAATATATTTCGGTCAATCTTCAAAATATGCTTTAGTAGGGTGTATTTAAAGCACGAGGCGGAGAAGAGCAAAGTGATCTTAAGCTTTTTGTTCGCGCGCACTATATGTTATGCTGACGCGAATCCGTTTCAAACTAGCGTACCGTTTTTAAGATGCAATTATATGCGAGTTGCACGGAAAGTCTCACGACGGTAAACTAATACAGTGTGAGTGGTTTTGTAGTATACTAAAAGCACTTCTTTAGTCAACAATGATTTATTAACTTAAGTCTTTGGCGACTATGTTACAATTGTTTAATGTGGACTGTATAGACGTATGATGTGTAAAATGTATAACACAAAAATGTATAATGGACAAAGAGAGTATATATTATGAACAGAACGTATGCATTACGAACAGTGAATCTTACTTGATTTCACATGTTTTTATACCTGAATTAGTTACACCCCTTTGGAAAGGGAAGGGGTTTAATGCAATTTATTAACCAATAGTAGGAGGGTCCACCTACCAGAATCTCCCAAAGGAAAATCTTATGTTTTTGGGAAAGGGAAACAATGCATAGAGAAACGTGATCTAGAATGTTATTTCTTTTTATGATATCGTACGTGCTTAGATATGAATCAGTAATCTTCAAAAGGCCCGACACGGTTTAAAGGGTTTTCATCACACTATATGTTTCTTTGATCATTGAGATATTTTGGAAATTTATGGCCTTTTAGAAATTCTTAATGTTTTAGGTAAACAGTACCTTATACCTGCTGCCTATTGTATTTTATGATATTTGCTAACATAAACTTATGATATGGTTTTCTTCAAATGAAATTGAATATATAAAAAAAATAACTAAATATAAGTTATCGTCTACCAATGATTTGGTACCGAACACTCTTGGAGGTGAAACAAATCACGAAAGATTTATATTCGTATGATCATGAAATGATCTTTACTTTCTATACTATGCACATTAGAGTGGGTCAAAAAAATCAATTATTTTTTTTTTTACAAGTGCCACGGAAAAATGGGTTGCTAGACATCTCAAAAAAATTCTCACCAAATATGAGCTCTTAATTTTAATAGGAAGGTCCTCCGCATCGCAATTTTTTATTTTTTTTTTTCTGTCCAATAGAATAAAATTCATACCCCATCATTAATTGATTGTACAGAARAATGTTCTRGAAGAATTTTGTATCAAAATTTAATGCTCTACAAAAAAAGGTATCTTATATTTTTTCTGTAAACCTCACCATTCGAATGATATTGAAGATTTAAATTTGATTATTTTAAGACAAATTTCATTTTTGTTTATGAATTTTATAACTCCACAATCAATGACTATTAAAAAGTGCACAATACAAAATTTTGTAGGAAATTAACTGCTCTATAAAAATGGTGTCTTATGCTTTGGCGATTAAATTAAGCATTCAAAAGATATTCATCATCAAACTTTCATGTGTACTGATTTCTGTCTCTCAATATCTTTTGAACGCTTAATTTAATCGCCAAAATATAAGACACCATTTTTCTACAGCAGTTAATTTCCTACAAAAATTTGTATTGCGCATTTTATAATAGTTATTTATTGTCGAGTTATAAAATTCATAAACAAAAATGAAATTTGTCTTAAAATAATCAAATTTAAATCTTCAATATCATTCAAATGGTGAGGTTTACGGAAAAAATATAAGATTCCTTTTTTGTAGAGCATTAAATTTTGATACAAAATTCTTCCAGAACATTTTTCTGTACAATCAATAAATAATAAGGTATGAATTTTAATTTATTGGACTGAAAAAAAAATAAAAAACTTCGATGCGGAGGATCTTCCTATTAAAATTAAGAGCTCATATTTGGTGAGAATTTTTTTAAGATGTCTAGCAACCCATTTATTCGTGGCACTTGTAAAAAAAAAATAATTGATTTTTTTGACCTATCCTAATGCACATACACGTGGCACGCACGTTTTTCGACCGCCTAATTATAAAAATTTAATCTTTCAGGCTTCTATATTATAGGGGCAGAAGAAGGTAATATAGAAAAAGACATGAATTTAATCATTAATAATAAAAAATATATTCTATTATTGTTACTATAAAGATAAGCGTGGTGCTCGGTTTCTGTTAAAAATTTAGCTGCTCTTCCTCTTAAAGATCACTCCTCCAACCACCATGTTCTGAGCATACTACTGAAGCATATTTTAGAGATTAACCGAAACATGTTACTAAAATTGTATAAACATTATTAAATTTTTATGATCTGTTCACTTACATTCCCTTACAATAGCTTAAATTAACAAACTATGAATTCAACATATTGATTAATGAATCGTTGGCATAATATGAAATGTCCGAGTCATTTGTGAAATACCTGCTTATTATACACATTGCCAGTTTAACGTAGGTATTATATACTGTAGGATGAAAAAAATCATTTCTCTAGACAAAAATGAATGTGTTTCAAGTCTATCGTCTAATGTTTCGTCGCACCACAAATCCGTTCGTATATTGAAATTAAAAGAACAATCTAAATTTTATGTTTGGGAACGACAGAGAAAAATATAAAAGAAAAGCGATCCGTTGTATAAGGAGTCATTTCAGTTCGAATCAGTTCTAGCTAATAGATTTGTAACATTATATTTGTATAATCTAAATAAAACATTACTTTAATTTTTATTCTTTACTATCACTTTTACCATATTCCCATAATAGAATGTCCGGGCATTTCGGAAAATGCCTACGTTATACACATTGTCCGTAACATATGTATTATAAAAGTACATAATTCAGTTAATTTGTAAAATAACTTATAATTTCATAAAATAACTAAATAATTTAAAAAAATCATATAGAAAGAATTTTATCACATATTTAACCTACTTATTTTATAAAATAACTGGATATTATATGAAATAGCGGTAGTTTCCACTATCGGTGGAAAATTACTTGTTGCCGCACATTTTACTTACTATAATATGTATTATACAGCACTTCACACAATTCTTCTTTGAATCACGTAATATCTTATTTAATGTTCTGTGACAGGAAAATGAATTTTTTAATAACTTGAACTCGAATTACATTATAGTGCTTCAACAACTAAAAATCCATTGGTTTCTTTCGATCAGGAATTGAAACATATTTTACTTTTTCTGTAACTTCTAATATTTCTTTGATGACATACGTGCATTGTAATCACTGACCGGTAAAGCTTTCAATTTTTCAGTAAAGTTTTTCTGGATCAAGTCCATTTTTACGAACTATAATCCAAATACGTTTGAACGTGGTACATTCAAAGTCAATAGAAAAGTGTGATTAACAGAAAATTTATTTTCAAAGTATACGAAGAAATAAGAACGAATAACTATGAGCATTGTTGTAGAAAGAAAAGCAAACTTTAAAAACAGATCAAATCTTAATTTATACTTTAACTGCTCTCAATTCGCGAATTCATGTATTACTTACAATTTATCGAAGTACTTAATTCTACCTTACTTCATACTTCACTTAATCGGTGTAGTTATGTCGTGAATTACTAAAATTTACGAAAAATAGTAACATATTATATATATACTTATGTGCGTATATCAGAAGGTGCGAATTTCCGGGAATTTCACCGGACACAATTTAGTTCTTTAGCAAGAATCAAATTACACTTCACATGTGCGTTATTAACAGGCCATTGAGGATTAGGTGTTCTGAAATTTATCTTGGAAAAAAGCAAGGAAAGTAAAATAACGCTCGAAATATGATACATCTTTATTATTTATAGATTTTTGCTTTTTACGACTAATTTTTTTTTTTGGGCTTTTATGCCGTTTCGTCGAATATTAATTTCGATTAAGAAAATTTACTGTATCTTTTCTGCACCAGTAATTTTCATAACTTTTTTACAGATAGAACACATACAAAATAAGATATACGATATACACACAAATCTTTATTAAAAATTATTCAGAACAGTTTCTTTTGAATTTTTATCTTTCGTTCCGATTTTTTTGAGAAAAAATTTTATTGTAACTTTCATAATGATTGATAATTAATCGAGAAAGTTCAAAGAATATGTAACTTGACACAAAAATAGAAACGTCACGTAAAATATTATATATACCCATGGAAACATTACAAAAAATGTTCCCTAACACTTTATAGGATGCACCAAGTGTCATACATAGTGTAACCTATTTTTGTCTGCACTACTTTCCAGATCTTTTGACTTTGACAATATATGGCTGCTTTAAAAAAAAATAATTTTTCTTCTTTTCGAAAAAGTGTAATTTAATTTTTCACATATTACTTAAAAATTGTGTAGTTTAATTTATATAAAAAAAAAAACATGTGTGCAGATCACACGTATTAGAAGTGAAACCTTTAAAAATCTAAGTTTCGAAAGAATGAAACGAATACATAGTTTCAAGAGTAAGATAATTGTAGGATTTATTTATTATAATATTATTGCCATATATAATAAAGATCACCGGTATGGTCTCTGGGTGGAATAGCTGATAAAAAGTACACTTTTCCAAATTCAAGCAATAAAAATCGTGGCCCTTGCATAGCGGCCCGTCGCTCCGTATATCTATCCGTATACAGGCTCCGTTGCCTCACCATCTACCGGTTCGTTGCCTGAACCACCCATTTCTTTTCAAATCACTTCCTATTCTAAAGAAGTTTTTACTTCAAAAACAATTGTAGTTCTCTAAAGGACTTATTTATGAACTATGCCAGTATCAGTGCATCGTTTCGGATTACCTAGTTATTTAGCGGGATAATTTCAAGAACTTTGTAAGACCGCTAAATGTGTTCTGAATATTTTCATTTAAAATAAAATTTTGCGATATATCCATCCATCATATTACATCCGTGGCATTAAATAACAAAAAATATTACTCAACCAACATACATATCGAGTGTTAGTTACCAAATTTAGTGTAAAAGAAACAGAATATAAAATATCTCAAACAAATTTTTAGACCATCTATGTTACATTGAGTTATGAGCCGTGTGTTTACCCTATTTGCACATAAGTGGTCTTTTTAGAAGGATTGCTTTTAAAGAATGTTTTTCTGTAAGACGCCATCTCCATTGTCAACACACACATTGTTCGAAAAGTAAACTATATATAAATGAGACCTTCTTCAAGGCCATACCTACTAATAATCTTTATTTGTTTACTGTCATTCACACTGGGTAGCCTATTTTTCGTGTTTTCGCGATTGATTATCACTGTTGAAGACACATCAAAGAATTTTTAAGAGAATATTATAAAAAGTATCAACATATAGAAAATATCCTATTCTGAAAAACCATCTGTTTTCTATATATATCTATACGAATAAGTGTAATTATTTATATATACAAAAAAAACTAAAATGCATACACAATAAACAAGTATGTATTTTACAGAAACTTGCTATTGATATTGATAAAATTTTGCGAATATGTAATTTACTAATAATAATAGAAAGAAAAAAAGAGAAAGAAAGAATAATCTAATTATTGTAACTACAGTTTGCAATACAATGAACAAACTTGCTCTCTAACAACATCTGCAGCTTATTATGCTATAAGAAGTACTATCGGTTAATTACATTTATCGAGAGGTCAAGCATGTACTCGTTAACTAAGGCTAAAGTTCAAGCACAGAATCGAATACTGTTGTTAGTAACACACACACATATGAAATTGCCGTTTATCCTCGGTTGTTTGTACGTGTATGTGTAGTACGTAAGAATTAGGGGGACCGAAAAATAATCAAAATTTTTCTTGCTGGCGAGAAACATTTATTTATTAAAAAAATTTTAAATGCTAATCAATAAACAATTTTTTCATCATTTTCTAACACTTTTTGGCTTAAGTAAAGGAAATTGTTCAATTCCCTTTTTAAAAAGTCCTTCGATTTTTTATTGATACAAACTAAATGTGATTGTACTCATAGAAGAAATTTTGATTACTTTTCGGTACCCCTAATATAAAACATACAATAAATAATGTACCAAAAAAACAGTATAAAATAGGGAAAAAATATTGTGTTAAAAATAATTATATTGTAATATATAATACAAAATGATGCTTATTCATATAATGATAAAATACATTATATAAATTCCTTCCGAAATAATATTCTGTATAGTTTGCTGTATGAATAATCATACATATATGTATATAAAGAACTATTACTCATTTGTACTCCGAACTCTTCATTATTTCGAACACTGCATCATTGTACTTTCATTCTCACCTTTTGAAAAATCATTAATTTGTCTTATTTATATTTACTTTTAAGTTATTCATTTTAACGTACTCAGCTAAGCAGAGTTTACAGTTTACTTTACAGATCTATTATATTCTATACTGTTGTTGTAGGGTCATCTGCAAATAACAGTAGTTCCATTTGTATGTTCACTTTCTGATGTCCTTAACACGTTAAGCGCCATATCAGTACTTAGGGACCGACGCTAGACTTTTCGTTCAGGCCACGCTGGTCCCTAGGGACCGACGGCAGACTTTTTGTTCTTCTATTGCGGCGCGTGTGTCGGTCCTTGCGTACTTGTGAGACTGAACATGTAAATTATGCGATATTGGTAGGTGAACCCTTCTAATGTTGGCGAAAAAGTACATTTAGTTCCTTCCCTCGCCAAAGGGGTGTAATAAATTTGGATATAAAAACATGTGAAATAAAATAAGAAGCGTCTGTTTATAAAATGTATAAACAATATTTATTGCAATTGGAAAATGTCATTCTCACGAGTGCAATTATCTACAAGTGAAGATTTAAACATGCGAAGACAAGCCAAGGTCCTCAACCCGAGTTACGTTACCTAACATCTATCTATACTCTGGTTCGCCTAACGGCGAGCGGCCCGACAGTGCCCGCCTGACAGCTGACCGTGGCTTGAACGGAAAGGCATTGAAATTCGGCGTGGCGCTTAACGTGTTAATTGATGAAAAAGTCGTTTATATCGTATACCTGAGAGAAAAGAATCAAGTTAACCGCTTCGTTGGCATGGACGTGTTATCTCGCGACGACGAAACTGCTTGTACAAGGTCACAGACGAGTTATCCCACAACGACGAAACTACTTGTACAAGGTCAATTGTCATACAAGGTTTATTATATACTCTTACCAAAATTACTGCTTTCCCGAATAAAAGTTCTTAATCTAATAATGGAGCACACAAAATATGCCTGTGGCAATACACGAACGGTACCGCAGCGCGGCTAATACGTCTGTGATCTTGTACTAGCAGTTTCTTCGTTGCGAGATAACTCGTTTGTGACCTTGTAAAAGCAGTTTCGTCTTCGCGAGATAACTCTTCCATGCCAACGAAACGGTTAAAAACAAATCTAATGTATCACAAAATAAATACGGTTTTAATGTCCACATTTATGTATTGGCATACTTTTTTAAACATTTATATTACCTCTCTGTTACATCAAAACGTAAAATACAAGAAATAGCAAAAGGCAGTATGATTATTCAGTCTTCATCTATGACTAAGCCATTGTATCTTCGATATACTAAAAGCAAACTTTTTCTGAAATTTCGAAACCATAAACTAACAGAAAATTCCAAAAAAGTAATAGACAAAACAAACAAACGAACCAAACCATATTGATATAATTCTTCGATCAATTTTATACCTAAATTATGATTCTATCGCATCTAATCTACTAAAATTCAAAGGTGCTATAAATATCTTTCGATTTTATTTGAAGCATTAAAATACATACACACTATGAGGTAGTTCTTAAAGCTTAACCAAAAGACATTAGTTCTTTTCAATAAGATATTGTGGAAGTGAACTTGCTAGCTATTGGTTAATCAAAATTTTCTAACAATTTAAAATTAAACCTTCGTTACTTTTAGATAGGGAATTGGAGTTTTCTCCAAGGTATACAAAGGCAGCAAGTTTCGAATAAAATCTAGCGGTGGATTAGTGTCACACAAATCATCGAATAAATTATACAAAATCTAATGAAATACCAAGTAAAGCGACAAATCAATCATAGTAAAAAAAAGTTTATAATACAGTAGTCATAACAAGTAAAGAGATCCTCCTGAATCAGCAATTAATTACAACAAGAGATCTTATGCAATTTATATCAAGCTTTTTGTTACCAAAACGAGTGAAAAATCTTACTATCGCATTACCTCATCCCCAACAGCATTTATTAAACGAATACATTAAACGATATTTAACAAAGTATCGATCAAGTAAACTGTCGTTCAACACTCCCCCTTTTCTTCTTTCTTTACATTTTTTATCCTCTTTATAAGCATTTAATTATACTCCTTAGGTTCTCTGATTTTTTATTTTTTCCGTATACTTTTCTGCATATCTCTAATTTATAAATAAATAATTATTATTAAGTAAATAATACAATTAAGAAATAAAGCAGCATTTCAAATTTAGTTTTCTTATCTCCCCTTATCTTGTGTTATTTTAGATTATTTTACTTGTTTTATAATATTCTCAACTTTTCTTGGATTTACCTCTTAGAAATAATAGTAAATTTGATTGCAATCATGATAATAATTTATATTAGATTTAAGGATTAATTCGGTACTTTTTACCAAATATAGTATTTATTTATAAAATAATGATACATCCTTTATTCTTTGAAATAGTTTCCATTATTTTCGATGACTTTGGTCTATCTTTCGGACAACTGTCAAATTCCTTGATGAAAAAAATTGCAGTTTTGATGCAATGAATCTAATATCAAAGCACTGAATAAATTTTTATAATTTATACATACACGTACATACATAGTACATATATCTTTGTTCGACGATGCTCACATCAACTTAATATAAAATTCTTTAGATAACAATAAGTTCTTCTTCTAGCTTTCGATAAAATAGAATTTATTCTAAAAAACTAATCGATACCGCTCTCCATTCTAACCCTCCCCTTCTTTCGGCCCCTTCTTCTAAGCCATTTCTTTAATCTCTAATTAATGACACCGACCTTCCCAGACTGATGTTCATGATAAAAGCTACCCTTTGAGAAAGAAGCGCCGACCTTTCGATCGACCTACGTCGAATATTTTTCACTTCGAAAATGACATAGCTAGAGAAAAAGAAAGAAAGAAAAGTTTAATTTTTTTTTTTTCATAGGAACAAAAGAACTTCGCGTGTTCTAATCTCCTCTCTCTCGTCTAATCTCAAATCTTTCTTACACTTCTTTCCACGAATAAACATAAGTTAAAAAAAAATAGAAGAAAGTAATCGTCAACTCCTGACTACTTACAATGTTAGAGATTTTACAATGAAAATAACTTGAGAAAAAAAAGAAAAATTTCTAAAAACATATTAAATGTATGAACTTAAATTTCTTGCCAATGTTTAACGACAATGAAAATCAACTAACATAAGACATAATGCGACAAGTTTATTCGAGTTTCAAATAACAAGTACTGCAGAACTGAATTACAATAGACTACTGTATAATATGGGTAATATTGTAGATAATAAAATATAATATAACGTATTCTATGAATTCATGCTATAGGAAATATATATTTGCCTTGGAATAATTTACAGTTAGTTCATGAGAAAATATGAATTCGATATAAATGTTGAGAAAATTAATCTATTTCGCTAATTTTTATAGATAACATATTGGTAAAAAATATAAAAAACAATTACAAAATAGCAGAATCGAAAGCGATGAAAGCAACAATTAAATACTCAATTTAATTTTTAAATAAGGCGAATTTCTATATTTTATTATTTAACATACAGTACGAAAAATCATATTATATGAAAATAGTATTCGCAATATCTTTGTGTGTGTGAAATGTTATAGAAATACACGCTATCAAAACTCATGTTATACGCAAGTCTACTGTATTACGTAATTGAGCATATAAATATATTATTTAAATGAAAAACCAGTTATTGAGAATATAAGTACAGTCTAACATCTAAAAATAATAAAATAGGAAGAAACAAGGTAAAAGACAGAAAAAAAGAGCGATACACTTTTACAAATTCGATTAGAACGTGTATAATAATTCACAAAGCGACCTGCACGTACACACAAAAACGTCAATATATTACGGTGCAATAAGTTGCCCGTAACCCCTTATGACAATCTTAGAAGAACAAAGTTTTTTCCTAACGCTTGTGCTAGCGATTTAAAAGATTACGAACGTTACGTTTGAAACTTATTTACGAATAATACTCTCCTTCTTCATCTACGAATTTCCCTAATCGAATGATAAAATCAATTTTTCATTTCACCGTACACAAGTATGCCTTTCGAAAAATATTTAAAAATCAAAGTTGCGAAAAAATATTATTAAAAAAGGGTACATTATTAAATCATAAATAAATATTCTTCGTAACATACATATATTTTAAATTCATGAATTTTTATATGAGCCGTGATAATTTTATAAAATGTGGATTATCGAAAAATACAAAAAAAAAATATCAGATATTGTATTAAAATTTATTGAATTGTACAACCGACTACGACGTACGAATGTACGACGACATTCATATTAATTAATTAATTAATTTGCATTGATTAATTTAAATATCTTTATTAAATCAAAAGGTATAACAATATAACTAATTCACTTTTAAACGGCATGGATTGTTAAAATAATAGCTTTAAAACAGCTAAGGTCTATATATATAATAGGAGTTATATCACGTTTCAATTCCAAATATGAAAGAAACTTGATCCTCTACGTTTTTTGTTAATTATGAAGCTTAATAAGTCTAAATATTTTTCTTGTTCATTAAAATGTTATTGAATGTAAAAAAGGACCTAATATTAAGAAAATAAGTCAACATTTCAAATAGTTACAATAAAAACCATTTCTAACATTAAAAATTATATTTACTACCTATTAATACGGACAATATGAAATACAACAGTGTTTTAACTCCATATGAAAGAAACATTTCCTATCTAAAAATATCATTATCTTAAAAGATTCATTCTTAAATCTTATAAATCAATCCAAAGTTCAACGATAAGACAGTATCAATGTAAGTCTAATTACCCAATTTAATACAACTAACCTTAAATATCCTAAACAATTGGTAAATTAATAAATAAATATCCATGCCAGTGTACTGCCTGCTATTGTTGCTTAATCGAAGGTTTAACAATGAGAAACGATTCGAGTATTGTACTAATCACAAAAAAGAAATAAAAATAAAATTTAAAAAAAATTAAAGAAAAAATCACTTACATGTCAGGCACGTGATAAGCTCTCCAGCACGTTGTTTCTCTTTTCTCGGTTAATTTAGTCGCAGAATCCATGGTAAGAAGGTTGATATCGTGGAATGTTTGAATTCATGGCATTTCGAAAGTGACGATCACTCGTAATCACATCTCTCTATATCTTTTTGTTTTCTTACCCTCTCTCTTTAGCTATTTAATTTGAAAATTGTGCGTATAAGAGCGCACGATTAGGTCGTCACTTATAACTTCACATAAAACTCGGTCATCATCGCGGGGTTGCTGCGGGCGGACTGGTTGGTCCGGTCGAATGCGGTGGCCGCGGCCGCGGCCGCGGCCGTGTGCTTCGTCCTTTCCTTCTCTTAAGCGCGCGCACCACCACCTCGATCTTTCTTTTTTTATTTCTTTCTTTTTTAAAACCGATCTATTTCTGTATATTTGCACGCAGCTTTGAACAAATAAACTTTAAGACAAAGAAATAGGAACAGAAACAACGAAAATAGAATTTTTCATAGGAAGAAAAAAGAGGGTGGAGGATAGGAAGAGAGATGAAGGAGGATCTCAATAAGATAGAAAAAAAGAGGAAGAGAGAGAGAGAGAGAGGGGAAAGAGAAACGCTCGGTTCGGTTACATCGACCCGAACTTTACCACAGATATACGTTTAGAACCTTGGAAAAACAGCTTTTAGTGTGTATTCTTTTTCTTTTTTTTTTTCTTTCTTTACAAAAGTGTCAACGGTAAATTGAAGATTGTTGCTAAAAAAAGAAACGGGTCAGTGGCAGACAAGCAATTGGTTGTTTTTTAGATTTACTTCTTTATAAATACTCTCACGTACTGTGATCGAGCGTTTTATTACAAGCGGAGGAAAAAAGAAAAGGAGAAAAACGTCGAGAAAAAGGAAATAATTAAATTTTCTTGTGTTTGAAACTGATATAATGATAATAATGATAAAATAATTATAGTAATAATGATTAGAATATGATAATAATTATAGTATTAATAATATAATAAAATAATTTAAATGAAATTTGTCTTGATTCACCGACTAACTTCACGAATTAAGTTGGATTATTATACACAAAAACACGAAACACGAAACACGAAACACGATTGACTATACTACAAGGAGGAGGATAATGTTGAAACGGGACGTAAGATGAATAAGACCGAACCCCACGTCGCGTCGCGTTGGATGCAACCAGAATGAGGGTTTGGTCCTGCGCAGCAGCGCGCTCATGCGGCCATTCGGTAAACTGCCGAGCACCGTCGTCGATGACACCCTCCGAGGTTCGCGTTATCCCCACCATGAGGAAACCATGTTACCCCACTACTGCAACACCTCGAACGAGCCAGCCCTCCAACAACGCGCTCGACCTACACGAGCGCCACCGCGAGCTTTGTCTTCGAGAAACGCCGTTACAACAGAATACCCGGATACGGAACGTCGACGACAACGCAACTGACTACCATGCGTCAAATTAAGAGAAGGGAAAAAACAATGAATAACGATAAATATTATCTACGATTTACAATCGAACATATACTCTGTATTTTAATACATATTTCCTTCCTTCTACATATATATCTCCAAGATGATTGAGTTATCTTGTATCTAACTGGTCAAATTCGTGTAATCGTATGTATTTTTTTCACGTCGATACTGAAATAAGTCTCCCCACTACATAGTACCCCACCCTATTCTACCCTCTTATTCTCTCTCTCTCTCTCTCTCTCTCTCTCTCTCTCTCTCGTGCTCGTTTGTTTGCCCCTTTTGATCGTTTACGAGACACACCATTGACCTCCACGTTCGCTCTACTTCCCAACTCTCGAGCTTCCGCAGTATACCACCTACTCACTTACGTTCAAGTACACAACTGATATAACTTGCGAAAGGTGGCTTGCTTGGAACGTGTTCATCTCTATTATACAATACTCTTTTTTACGTCTCATAAGATTATTTAGACTTATCGAAGAAAAATGAGAACAAATAGTATTTAATAGACGATATTGATTTTATTGATCTTAAGAGGATAATCTAGTCTAGAATTTTTGTTTTTTTCTGAAAGTATAAAAGGTCTTATTATACTTATAAAAATATCTTCCTAAAAAGAAATTAAAAAATTTTGAAAATTTACAAAGAGTTATAGCCATTATTATACAATAGGATCAAGTGTCGTATCGGCCCGCATCAAAACTTTAAATGCGTTTTTCTCGAACTAGAACGTTTTTTTTCAAACTAGTCAACATGATATCTCAAGTTCTATTTATCCAATCGACTTCAAAGTTGGCATGTACCTTCAATATATGTTATTTTATATTAGGAACTACGAATATTGCAAAATTTTTATTTTTACTATTTGCCGTAATGACAACCTTTTTAAATAAAATTTTTTTTTTCGTTTCAAGTAAACACAAAGCGTAAAATCGTGTCAACCGGCAGATCACTTTTTCTTTCCATGGCCATATTTCATTTCTTATGTGTACAATTTTTGTTGTATATTTTTAAAATATCAATAAATAAATGGTAAAAAAATGAATAGAAAAAACATAAATAATAGTTTTTGTTATTAAGCCCTAAAAAAGCAGAAATTATCTCTTTAGACTAGAGTACCCCAATATGTTTGTTTGTTATTCATTATTAATTCATTTTTATTTATTAATTCAATATGATTTATAGACTTTTCTAACAATAACGTGATAAAATTTGATGCAATCGTAATTTTTCTCACAAAACACAAAAAAAATGGGATATATTAACGCCTTCCTTAAAGTGTCTTTCAATGTTCAAGAGTGATGGCTAAATCTTACTTCGGGTTGTTTCTACCCACTATAACAATGGTACTCAACCTTTGTCCTTAGATGGACGCTTATTTGCGTTGGTTAAAAATCGATGATTAAAAAAAATGAGGTCATCGGGTTGGAATACAATAAATGTATTTAAACATTATTCTAATCTTTTCGGGTCAAATGACTGTCAGTCAATTTTGGCTACTAAAACATGTGTGCAAATCACACGTGTTAAAAATGAAACCTTTAAAAAATAAAGTTTCGAGAGAATGAGACGAATGCATAGCATCAAGAATAAGATAATTGTAGAATTTATTTATTATAATATTGTTACCATATATATCAAAGGGCACCGCTATGATCTAGGGGTAGATGACAAAAACTGTCACTTTTCCAATTGTATCAATTACGATAGAATGCCGAATGCGATAGCCATAGATAGAAAAAAAAATTGTGGAATGTTTGTCGTCAGAAATATACTCCGTCCTAACTTAAGTAAATATAAAACATCCTTTTTTGTAACTCAGGTATATGATAGTCTTTCTGTGAATTTGTGATATCTTTATCATTGGTCAGCACACACAAGTATTTTTGTTGTTGCAAATAGTACTTTTAGATGCCTTTAAAAAAACGGAACAATTTTGGTCGTATTTTTTTCGTTTCATCGAGTTTTGAATAACAACGATTCTAAAATCTTTTTTTCATTTCCGTTGTTTTATTTTATAATTTTAAAAATGTTTAAAAAATTTTTTTTCTATATCTCTAAAATAAGTTATATAGTTGTATTTTTATTGGAAATATTAATAATAGCAAATAAGGTTTATTTGTTAGTATCACGTGTCCAGTTTCTTCTATTTAAAAATTTTTCTATTTTATTGAAAAATTAGTATAAATTTCCTAAATACGCAAATATTATAATTACAAAACATGTCTTTGGATATTTATAATAAAAACACAGAAATGAAAAAATCAAGCTTCGAGAAAAAGAGACGAATGCATAGTATTAAGAGTAAAATAATTGTAGGTTTTATTTATTATAATATTGTTACCATATATATCAAAGGGCACCTGTATGATCTTGGAATGGGGGTAGCTGACAAAAACTATCACTTTCCAAATTGTATCAATTAAAATAGAATGCTGAATGCGATAGCCATAGATAGAAACAAATATATATGTATACATGTAGGATTGAGTTTAGTGTAGAGGTGCTAGGTTAATGTACACCTAGTTTAATCCTACTGATAAAATATATTTAAAATAAGTATTCGAAAAGATACAATAAAGGCTTCACAATCTTATGATAATAACCGATATACGCAACTGAACTGTTTCAACTGAATGACGACGAACAACGACTGATGACGACTGGCGACTACTCATGACGACTCAATACTCGCTCCTTTATATCCATCCGCACGTGGTTCTCGAATTTTCCAAAACGTCCGGTCTGATGCATTAAACAAAGCATCGGCATTGCTCGAGAACCTTCCAGATTCACACAGTTTTACACAACTTAACAACTTACAAAGCAGACCATACACCTTCTTTCTTTATTTCGACCGTCGGTTCGTTTTCGAGATGATATGAGTTCACGCTTCGTAGTATGCAGTCGCACACAAACACACACATATACAAAGCTTAGTAGCCAGGAGTGGGGACTACGAAGCAACGCATAGAGGAGACTGAGAATAGGAAAAACTGTATAGCCTAGTCTCATTTTCTCGAAGTCTCAATTCTATATGTTTGTCTCTTTTTCTCTTCTTACTTAGTATCGTGGCCGTTTCATCGCCGCCCTGCATCTCTCCGCTACATCGCAGCGCTGCATCGCCGCGTTTCATTTTTTCAAATCACCCCCATTCTAAAGAAGTTTTCCCTTCAAAAAAGCTATATTCATGCTTGGGTGTGCCGGGTTGCTCTGGAAGGCTTGTCGGGCCACATGCGACCTATGGGCTACAGATTGAGTATGGCTGCAATATAAGAACGTCCATCATCGATTAGCAATCATCCAAACTAAAGCGGTTTTGCTTTAATTTTGTCATTAATCATACGAAATGTGATCTCTTTGATGGCAATTGGGTGTTATCTATATTTAAATCACGAGCTTATCATAGCAACCAAGAGAGAAAAAAGAAAACTCTTTTGTAGTATTATTTATAATATCATATGGTTAGAGGGAGGAAATCAAATGATTAATGCTAATTGAGTAATTATATAGAGTAACTCACAAAAGTATATTCTGAAGCCACAAATATATTTAAACAAGTAACTTTTAAACCTTTAACATTTAGTAAGTCCACTCTTGGCACGAATAACATGATGTAAGCGATTCTGCATACTGTTTATCAACTTTTCTGTAACTTCAATATCACACACAGTGATATTGAATTCCTCACTTCAAGTATTATTTCTTTTAAACTTGTCTTGGATATTATATTAAATTTTTATAATTTTTTTCCTATTATTGCCCATAGACTAAATTCTCGATGTCATCTCAATTTTTTCATTTTCATCTCAATATTTGCTTGTCTTCAGACAAAACTACCTCCATTCGACCCAAAAACGTTAAATTTTTATTTATCTGGAATTATTACTTTCCTTAATATCACAAAATATTAAAAAATATTGAATACATATGTATTTATTATTAAAAAGACATTAAATCTCTTTGTAATATTAAATACACATGTATTCAATATTTTGTGCTACTAGGGTTATTTCAGAATGCATTATTCTTACTAGTAAATTCCTTTGCGAATTTTAATCCTTTTTCCTTATGACGACCATTCTTTCACGTAGCACCCTTCTATATAGTTATTTTTTTATTTAATTTTTAACATATTTTTTCAAGTTCTCATTAATTATTCTTGCAAGTTTTATAGCAAAATTCATTGAATATTTTTAATTTCTTCGCTCAAAGCTCTTTCTTCTCTTTCCGTTAATTTCTTTGGACAACCTGAACGATACTTGTTTGTTACGATTCCTTTAAATTTTTATTTTAGAAGAATAAAATGTATTGTCGATTTACAATTAGTTATATTATAATAATTTACTTATTTCACTATATGTTTTTCCTTCATTAAGTCAATCGACAATCAATTTTTTCTCACTTTCAGAAATTTTAGATGCTTTTGGACACATATTTAAGGGGACACGTCACCTTAGAGTGTAAAAAAAAAAGTGTTTTTTTGTGAATTTTTTATGCAGCCAGTTTTAATAATATAATATACTTAATTACAATTAATATAATATTTCATGGTAAGTGTTAAAATACTTTCGTTTATCACTGTAAATTTGTATCTGTTGCGCATGAGTGTGCAACATTTTCTATTCAATTTATTATTTTTGATAATTAAAAAAAACATATAAAGGTAAAACATATTATTTTTTATTTTTTATATCGCTATAATCTATTTTACCTAAAACTAGATCATAATTAAGGAAGGTTTGTATTTATTTATTTCTTACTCTCATTCATTCTCTACATTTGTAGAAAATTTGTATTCTACATTTGTAAAATATTCGCTATAAAATAAATCATTTCACAAAATGACAGGTAAAAAATTATAAACAGAAATAAAAGAAAATAATACAAAAGAGCAGCACGAAAGTTTCCTCATTAGTTAAATCATCGAAGCATTTCGAATTATGATAATTTAATTTATATTTTGTGTATTGTTCGCATTTATTCCTTCATTTTTCTTCGTATTAGTTCACATACACATATTTTCCTACACACATATCTACTTAGTTAGCTATCTACGCCCAAAAGACAAAAGGTACGGTTCCTATTGAAAGAAAAGCAGTAGTACTTTTTTCTTACAGTAATATTGTCCGTGCTATGGGCAAGCTAGCGTTGGTTATATGAGAAAAGTGGTTGTAGCTGAACGCAATGGAGTTGTCAAGAACCGAGTGGCAACGAGCAGTTATATACACCAGCTAGTCCGCCATTGAGTACCAACGGAGCGTTCTATTGACTCAGGCCCGTATAAAGCTAGATTCAAACTGTGGCATTGCCTTTCTTCCCTATTTCTGTTTCTTTCATTCACTCTCTCCCTAGATGTCTCTTTCTTTATCGCTACCTCTATCTTTCTCTTTCTCTTTGCGGAATCCCTAACATTTCGTCTGTTACGTTTTTACTTTGCCCAAAGAATTAATTCTTCGGTTGTTGTGTAAGAGTGTGTGTTCACTAGACATCCGATATACTCACAAACCCGCAGCCCATGTGTATATATATATACTAACACACGTCTCTTTAAATTTCAAGAATCTTTCCACTTCCCCAATTTAATTCCCAAAAATTTATCTGCAAATATTTTTATTCATTTCTCTCAAATATTTAAACCTATTTGTGCTGTAAATAAAAGCCGTAATAGATGGCACTCCTCTAAATGGGTTAAGAGGTCTGCTAACTGATTTATATTTTATAAATCCTGTATAGACGCGAGTATCTCCGGATATTCTTCCACGAAAAATATATCATTTTATTTTCCATATATCCAAAACGCTTTATATCGTATAAAACGATGCAAGGAATACATTATCATTATTTTATACATTTACGTAAAAGATAGATCCATCAATCGTATTACTTTCGGAAAGAACTTCGGTTTTTTCACTATGAATTAAGAGAAAATATGTTTCTTCTTTATGTTAAGAAAATGTTTAACGTGATACTGAATCAGTGAAATTTTATTTTTAAGAATCTTGACCGGACACACTCTATTCCTGTAGTCTATTCAGTATGCCGGATGCAAGTCTCCATAGAGAAGTCCGTTCTAAGTAAAAGGAGGTCGAACTTAAATTATAAATTACAATACAAAACGAAGAAAAAGAAATTTGTAGAAAAAAATAATAAGAAAAAAGGAAGAAAAAATAGATCTAAAAACATTTCTTTTCCTTCATAATATGTTTTAAACAAAATAATTTGTTTTTTCTTAAGATTTTTTCGCAGATATGCGACTGAATTAGTTGTTTTTTCTTTCGTTTTACATTTAATACAGCAAATAATGTAGTACTAATAAGATTGGAAAGTATATAAATTTTTTCTACTCTGGGATAATTTATATCCTTGAATAATAAATATACTTGAAAGAAACGCATAAATGATTGCGTTATACATTTCTGAGGTTATATTTTTCGAATCATTTACCAAGAAATCTAGAAATATAAAGAATATAAAGAATAATAAAGAAGGATTTACCCTTTAAATCCTTCCTGATGTCGAAAGCAATCCTCTTTCGATATTTGCTCTTTTCAACAACCGATCACACGTAAAAAGATATCCTTCTTTCTAACGTTGTCGATTGCTCACTTATGCTCGAGAAGTATCCTGAAATACATTGAGTACAACGAACCCCTTCTGTCAAAGTTATCATAATCCTGGAAAATTCACGAGCCATCAAGGGATGATGTTATCGCGTTCTGTTCAGTTATTTTATTATTAATCACAGCGTTAATTTTAATTGACCGACGTCCTACCTTATACCGTCAGTCGTAGGTTCCTTGTTGGTTTATCCATGCTAGAATATCATCGCGAACCTTGGCGCATCCGTTTATATTTCCCTAGCGGTGTTTGTGGAAGCTAGGGAACCCGAGAAATGGGTAGTGTGTGCGAAAGGCAGCATCACGGCAAGAGGGACGAGACCTGCCCTTCCTATCCTTCGAGAAGGTAGATTACCATAAAACAAATTAAGCAGAATGGTAGAAAGCAGAGATTAAGATATACTAACTTCATGTTCTCCTAGTTATTTAGGGCTTTACTTTTTTCTTTTTCATTTCTTAATTCCCTTTATACCAGGTCACGGACATTAAAGTCCCGACGGAATTTCTAAATTCTTTAGAAAAAAATATTGATTTTAATTAAAGAAAAAAAGACACACATGTGACTTTTCCAATTTTAATTCTACGATTCGAAATAGATGTATATGACTGTTTGAAAACGAGTAATATCAAACATATCCATAATGACCTTCTTTTTTTCTATTTCTTTCTTTTATGTTCTTCCGTAGGACTTTTGTAACTTTCTTTATATTTCTTATAAGCATATACGAACACATACATGAGTTACAATACTCAAACATTATCTTTACGTTCAGCATTAATCTTCAACCTTCACCTTTTGTTCATGTAACACTTCTATGACGTCTCTCTGATCTTCTTTCTCCATGAGACCTTTCCTTTTCGTTGTCCGGTCTATAAGTTGAATATGAGTTCTCTGTTAGATAGAAGAGAAGAACAAATAGAATAATTCCCGACTTAAAATGAACGAGTGAATAAAGTTTGAATTCCGTGCCATTTTCTAAGATGACGTCGATGAAAGCATGAATAATAATAAGATCTTTTATCATAAAAGGAGTCTAATTGTTTTTAGTGCACATTGTACACATGGCTTATTGCTATATAATTCATGGAAAATATCATAACGATCGAGGAACGTATATAACGTTTTCATTAATTCTTTATTAACGTATTATTAATTCTTTTTCAATAAAATCTTCTTTTCTTGCTGTTTTGCATAGGGTTCATATTTCATAGTTATTTTCATTTAATAACATAATTTTTTACGAATATTAGTGCCAGTTGCCAAAATTGAAGTGTTTAGAAAAAAAAAATCATCGTTGGAAATGCAGTAACATATTAAGATCAAACAAACAAAATAAAACCATTTCGTGAAATGTAACAAGAGAGGCACCAAGTTGACAAGACACCGATTTTTTTTAAATTCTCAAAGATTATAGAGGTCCATAAACTGCGCAAGCAGTAAGATCCAATATTCAATCGTTCCCAATAAGAAAAAAAGAGTGTCCCCTAAATTCTTATACATATATCAATTCGTTTCATGTTAGATGGAAAAATATACTTTTTACAGTTTTATTAAAAAAGAAAGAAATTATAAAACAAAATATACATGAATGAACGAAAAAGTACTAATTCTAATAAACGACGATAGGTTGAATAGTTTTAATCAGACCACTAACTGGGCTGGAAAATGTTAAGCCTAACAGCAAGAATTAAATTTTTAATTCTAAGAAAATTTATTATTCCATCTGAAATAAACTGATATATAAGGCATTGAGATTCAGATTAACATGTTCACGCCGGCGCCGATTTTCATTGTCTTCGCTGTGGGGCGGCGCTCGAATTTATGCCGCGCTTCTTCTGGCGGCGCTAAGAATAAATAAACAAAAAAATAAATAATTTAATTCATAGTTTTTAATGAATATACGTTAAACTGTCATTACTTTAATTTTCAGCGTCTAATAGAACCGTCTAATAGCACAATCTAATGCGTATCACAGGTGGTACGTACCGGCGTGAACATGTTAAACTAACCTTACTAGGTGTGATTTTGAAAAAAAAACTTTAGAAAATTGAACAAATTATTGTCAATTTGCTTTGGACTAGTTTTTAAAATTGATCCTTACATTTCCTCCTTTATGGGTTAAATAGGAGACAGATTTTATAAGAATGTATTTTAAAAATTTATATAATTATTATGAGGATAGGAGAAATTCAAGAATGAACAAGAAGGAGTGTTTTGTATCTTATGCGGATGTGATAGAAATATAATAAATGTAATAAGAGAAGAAATTTAAGGCGTAGATAACAGAGAACAATCACTATTAGAAGTACGTATATAGATATTTCTAAGAATAACTAAAGACGATTTTCTAGTAAGAAACGTTACAGGAAATGTTTCTTTTTTTGTGTGTGTGATAGGTGAGCATGAGTTAATAAGATAGTGTGTATGTGTGTGTGCAAATACTTATGGCGTACATAACAAAAAATAAAAAGATCATATGATCAATTTTTATCTACTATGGGGCGAAATAGAGGCTCCTAAGAAAGTAAAGGAAGTTTAGGGAGAAGGACATCGATAAGAAATGACGATAGACAATAGAGGAGGATGACGTAATATATTTGTAATGAAAAAGACGGTGGAGATTAGAGTATGCGAGAGGAGATTGTTATGTGATATTATGTTAAGAAGTACGACATGAAAAGAGATAGTTTTAGTTAAGGGGTTATAGGTAGTTAGAATTTTCAAAAAATTGATTTTTTTTACATTTTCAGAATGTACATATATTTAAGCATATTCTCTGAAAATTTGAAGCCAATCCGATAAATATTTTCGGAGATATACTTGAATTCGTAAGGCCACGTCAGAGTATTAGAAAGCAGGTAGAGTAAGAACCGGAGTAGCAGCTGCACTCACTGCACGCGCTACCTGAGGTTCCTTTTTCTATTATGTTTTATCGTAGAAGGCGAGTATAGTAGGTCCACTAAGTACTTCAAGGTCACATTCAGGAAAAGGTAAACTCACGGCTAAGCTAATAGATAAGCTACTATGGTTTAGCAATAAACAGAAATTGTGATTCTGTGGATAATATGTATAATGCAATTTGGGGAACATATTATCACTATTTTTCGACTGATGAGAAGGCGAAAGAACACGAAATGTACCCTGGTGGAGAAGGTTCATGGTGTAGTTGGCAGCAAGCGCTAGCAACAGACACATTATCTTCTTACACCCATGATTATCCAACTTTACCAGCTGATGTTGCTAAAGCTATATGTCCAATTTATGAAAACCTTAGCAACGTAAAATTATTGGAAAGGTGTGTTGGTGGATTTACACAAAACAATAATGAGAGTTATAATCAGTTAATATGGAAAATAACTCCAAAAATTGTTCCATGTAGCTCTAAAGTTGTTGAAATAACGGCTTACATTGCAGCTGGAATGTTTAATGAAGGTATAAAATCATTATTGTACTATATGAGTACATTAGGACTTTCATTAGGCATCGCAGCTCATGCTTATGTCGACAAAGAGGACGCAGAGCGTGTGATGATCTCCGACGCGAGAGCGCATAGGAGCACGCGAGAAGGAAGAATGGCTCGACGACAACACCAGCTGGACTTATTAGAAGCTACCGATACTGCAGAAGGTATCTCTTATGGCCCTGGAATAGATGATACCATGTAAGTTGAAGAAAAAAAATTTTAACTATGTGTAAACTACTTCTGAAACTTTAAACGCGTTTTTCTCAAAACGGTATTTTCAAAGTCGGTGATCTCGATTTCTCAGAAATGGCTTAACCGATCGGTCTTAAATTTTTACACAATCTTCTTAGATATATTCCTCAGATATTGATGGAAGGAATAACATTTAAAAAAATTATTACTATTTTTTTTAACAATTTGGAGCGAAAATTTCAGTCAAAAACGAAAAAATTTTTTCAAATAGACGCCATTTTGTCAAAAATTTTTATTATTTCTTCCGTTCAATACCTGCATTAATCTATCCTTTAAAAGAATCCACCACACTTTTTGATTTCAGATAATCCAGACCGCCAAAATGGAGATCACCGTCAAGCGCCTTTTTTTGGAGGTCGTTCGGGAGATCATCTACAAGAGCAATGCACATCAATATTTTTACATGATCGACGCGCTATTGTATTCTGAAAAGTAGGCTCTATTTGAATTATCATCACTTGTAATTGTTAATAAAAACTGTTTCTATAAAAAATTCATAAAAAGACGTCTTTTTTGAGCCTCGCAACTACCTACCTTAAGAAGTATAACTTAAAAGGTAGTGAGAGAAAGATATGATGATAATTAATTAGTGGTTCGGGAGTGAGAAGATTATAGACAATTACAATTCTATTCAACATTTTACTTTATCGTATTATATCTATTACATATGTTCAAATATATATATATATATATATATAATTATTTTTCTCTTTTCTTTGAATATTAAGAAAGGCTTACAATAGTATTAAGTAAAAATCTTTCATCATTACCAAATATTGCGTATTTTGGAAGAAAATGTGGCTCAGACCATTATAGTTCTCAACGCCTCATGTAAGAATGTATATGAAACTTCTTCATTTATTTCCTTTGAAACAATTAAGTATTGGGTCTTACTACTTGTACTGTGTACTCACAAGATCACTTTTTCCTAACCAAATTCATCTTAGTTACTACCGTAACCACTAGCAGACGATAGTAGGTACTTACTTAACTGTAGCGGACGCGTATCTACAGTCACGCCTCTGCAGACCGCTTATACAACTATACCTCAAATGATAAAACAGACCAACAACACATAAAACAATAAGAACAATAGTTAATGGCATTATACACACTACACGACACACAACGCATTGTACTCACCATGTGTTCCAAAGACTTATTTCAACTACTTGTTATACTTATTAGATACAGTTTTATTAATAAAGTTTTCTGTATTCGTTAATCATATGTACGCAACGATTTTTGGATCGTACAGGACCTCAAATTATCGTACGCGTACGATAATTATCGTACGAATGGGATCGCTGGCAGTGATACGACATAACTGTGGCGGACACGTATCTACAGTCACACCTCTGCAGGCCGCTTATACGACTATACTTCAAATGATAAAACAGACAAACACACTATACAACACACAACGCTTTGTACTCACCACGTGTTTTTAAGACTAAATTTAACTACTTGTTATACATATTAAATACAGATTTATCAATAAAGTTTTCTATACACGTTAATCACTTTGTATATCTTTAATCTAGAGGTATTAGTGAGTATTTATACCACCTAACGCTATGGCAGTACAATACTATTAAAGAATACTACTATTACTATATATTACCATCGATCATTGGTGATCACTGTATTAACTGAAATTAATCTAGATAGGAAAAAAGTGGACTTGTAAGCTTCTATTATATATACTTCTTTATTTTTTTGGTAAAATTTAAAAAATATTGATGTCTGCACTTGGATCTCACTTAGTAGGAGAATACTATATTATCGACGCTAGAAAAACATGCGACAGTAATAGGGGATTGGCTGTACAAAAAATAGATCCCAATGTTACCGATCGAATCTTTGTATCCTTTGAGTTAACTTTATACTTTATATTATCAACTGAAAATAAGGAACAAACAAACTGATCTAAATGTTTTCGAATGTCTATATTAAATAGTACTCTACGTAAGCGAAATAAAAATAGTTTTATAACTTATTACAAGATGTCAGTTGTTTCTCTCTCTCTCTCTACTACTACTACTACTTTTTAAATAGTTATCTTAAAAACTTATTAAAGTAGCAAAAAATGTTCATAAATTGTATTACGTAGGAATTAAAAATTACAACGCTTTGAAAAATTTTCAATATATCTCTTACATAATTTTCTACTTTTACTAAAAACAAACACATTAATCTTTGCTTTGCAATTATTAATAATAAATCATTGTTAATGTAATTTGAATAAATATCTTTGTAGTTTCTTTTACAAAAATATTAATAATAATTCTACATTTTTTCTTCATATATTCGTCTTTTTTCGTTATAAACCAATCGTAAATAAATGAAATAAAACTTGAAACTATAGTAATAAAATTTCTATATCTGTGTTGTTTTGAAAAAAAAAAACTTTTTTATTTCAACAATAATAATAGATTCTCTTAATTATTTGCTATTTTCACCTTAGTACATCGTCAGTTTTTCACAATATAATGTATATAATTTATTTATCTAATAACCTATAATAAACGTCTTTTTTTTGTTGTTTCATTGCACGAACTCATCTCAACTTTGTTAGACTATTTTGCTATGTACATATACAGAACTACTTAAATTATAAAATAGAAATTAACAAAAAGGTACGAAAAAGAATATAATCATTTATATAAACATTCGGTGGAAATTGTATTAACAAATTGTGATTAAATCACTCTATACCACCAATGGTGATTTTAACAGCGCAAATCGTTTCTATAATACAAATGTAACAAATATGATAGATAAAAGGGAACTGTAAATATATTCTTTTATATGATTAATCAGAATAAAATGGTAAAAAACTAATATTGAAGAAATATAAATTATGATATTTAATTATTAAAACTTCATGTTTGCTCATTGAGTTAAAAAAAGATGATTGTAATTTAATTATTAACAATTTTTATAAGAAAAATTTTCGTTTCAATAAACAATATTATATAAATATTGTTTTCTGTTTCTAAAAACACAATTCTAAATCAAAGTTTGTTACATGACATACAAACATTTGAAAATTGAAAAATATTAATTTCTAAAAAATCATGTGTGTCTAAATGAGTTAAACATAGCAATTCTTGTCAATATAATTATACGCCGATAATCTTTTCTAATGAAATGTAAAAAAACAAATAAGCAAGATGAAGTAAGCGCTGAAATTTGATAGGAACAAATAAAAAAAAAATTGGAATTATATTTAGCCCGTTCATTTGAGAAGACATAGAGATCATTTGTTTGTAAAAATCATTAAGATAAGACCGAAGCACCGCAGAAAAAGGTCGCGGATGCACCGCCGAAATGTCTAATTAACGGAAATTCGATGATTCCCCCACTGTCGTTGGGAAAGCCAATCGGTGAGTCGTGGGCAGTTGATAAGACACGCCCAGTCACGCGTGGTCGCCAGCCCTCCGCCTCAGCGGCCGCCCTCCCCCGGCCCGCCCCGATACCACCACTACTGCCATCTCCCCAAGCAGACTCGCCAAGCACCGCTCCAAGCTGTTGCCCTTTTCCTCGTGACTAACCGGCCACAGTTCGTGGGCGAACGTTCGCCGAGTGCCGTCTCGCGTTCTCATTTTCGAACGAAGGTTTCGTGTTCCTCCTCTTTTGCTCGTTGTCGTCGTCGACGACACGCGCTTCTTCTCGTTCAGCAAACTCCAAGCAAGACCCCTTCTTCGATCATCAAATCTTATTGTTTTGTTTCTTCCTGCTTACTATCTTGCATTTTTCTCCTCCTTCTCGATACCCTTTCCTTTTCTTTCTTTACCTATAAATCCTCTTTTCAACCCTTTTAAAACCTTTACATTTCTCCCGTAAATAGTAGCATTTTTTATTTTTCCTCCTTCAAATAACAGGGTAGGAGGAAGCCCGTGGGTGAGAGATAGTGAGTGCACTACGTGTCCGGCGATGCCGGGGGCGTGAAGAAAAATGTAAGAAGAACAGGGAAAAGGGGTACGTTATCGAAAAAGACCGGAAAGTAAGAGCGGAAAAGCTCATACGCGTTCCCTTAACTGACAGACGCATCACACTCGACAAATAGTAGTCAGCTTTGTGGATAGGCACAAAACCGAAGAGATAGATACGAAAACGGAAAGAAGAAGAGAAAGAACAATATAAATAAGAAAAGATAGAAATAGAAAGATTAATAGAGAAAGAAAAAAAGATAATGCCAGAAGTTTGAGGAAAACAGTTACTTCACTTAATCATTTTTCTTCCGGAATCCCTCACAGATTTTTCTTCGGTGTCAGAAGTTTCTGTGTTGGGAATTTGTTTTCTCTGCAGAAGAGAGCACGATCAACTTTATCGTCTTCATTATTGGAATCGTTTTTCTTCATCTACGAAGATGAGAGGCCTTGTGCCAAGCAGCGTATTCAGCCTACTTGTTCTGCTTTTCGTATGGCAAAACGGAGCGCAGGCTAATTGGTGGTGAGTCTTACTAATCGCTTTTAATCCTACCTACAATATCGGACAACTTCAAATATCATATGGTTTTCTTACTTTTATATATATATATATATTACCTGCTTTACTCACTCAGTTATATGAATGTTATGGAATTTTCAGACAGAAATAAAATTCATACACAAAAGAGATTCGAAATAACAATAATTTATTTAAACTAAAGATCGAATAAGATACGTTATATTTACTTATAAGTTTATTTTATTGGCATCGATAATTTCAGTGCTTATGCGAATCAATTTGTAAATCCAATATACCGTGTATATTTATAATTATGTAACGGTTAATGGTATTTTATAAATATATTGTAATTATAAGCTGAGATATTAAATAATAAAAATAATAAAAACATTTCATATATAAGATTTCGTATAAAAAATGTTGGAAATATGATATATTTAATCGAAACGATTTTTCCTAGAATAAGAAATATTTATTATACTTTTCGTTTTATTGTTTTACTTTTTGCAGGCATATCTTCGCTTATGAATATGTAAAAATTAAATAAAAAATAAAACATAATAATTAAAAATTTCTTATCACTGAGATAAACAGAGAATAACGTTTCATTAGATTTTCAAACGTTTCTCGTCTCATCCTCCAATAACAAAAATTCATTATATAATATTCAAGTTTAAATAAAATCAACAATTGCTTTTATCACGAAAATATGATTGATGAGATCGATATGATTACATAGAAGCTAATACAAAATGGATTTCATCAATGTATTTTCTATGGAAACGAAAAAATATTTTATATTGACATCAAAATACACGCGATACATTTTGCTCTTGTTTACAATCTTTCGATACTTTTTCCTTCACTTTTTATTAAATACTTCGTAAATAAATAGTTACGTTTAATTTTTCACTTTTTAAATATATGTACTTTACAATATACTTTCGTACTTATTAATATTTTTACTTGTAACTATAGAATACTATTCACATACAATATATATATATATTTCTTTTTTTTCTTCGATAAGAAAGAGAACATAATCGATACAATGAATATATCAATTTCTATTGCCATTTCCCTTCTAGTTACTCACTCGATACGGAGCGAATTTCCTAGGTCGATCCTTTTCCTTCAATATTATCAATGTTTCATTCTTTTTACCGGTAATACAATCCCTTCGTCAAGTTCCCTTTGCATTTCATATGCAAGGTTCAACGCCAAAATGTCATAATGTAAATTCATCGATAACCACCAGTCGCTAGTAAGGGATAAAATCATGATTCTGTAGGATGATATACGAAATTGTTCGGAGAGCGTGATCAAGATTAATATTCTCTTATTTCGCGGCCGAACCATAATGCAAAGAGCTCGGGTAACGAGTAAGAAACGTGGACAATGACCTATTCCCGAGTTCGACGACAGAACGCAATAAAACACGGTTGGACGAGTTCTCCAGGCGCTCGAGAAATACCTCGAGGAAGAATTTCTTTCTGTATGTATGTTTGTATGTGTAAGCATGTGAGTGAGAAAGAGTGTATGCCGTATCCTCGTTCGTATTTCCTGCATTTGTATTATTATTACGTTGGTTGTCGAACAAGTCCTAGAATTAGTATTAAATTGCTTATGTATATACCTACCAGCGATAGAAACATAAAGTTTGTGTCCATTAATCGCTCGTAATTTAAGTAATTTTAATTAAAAAAAAAACACATACACAAATTTTGTGTATACCTCTATTCTTTTCTGTTCTCTTCTCTGTTCTTTTGGATAATTTTAAATAAACTATCTGGATATTCATTCTGTTTATATTTTTAGTTAAATACGTTCGTTTATCAATGTTGCAAGTATTAACGCCAAGAATAATAACAATCTACCATTTATAATGTTATTAAGTGGTTATTATTTTTATTGAAATCTTACAAAAGATAATCACTAATAATAAAAATTGACTCGAGTTTATATCTAATTAAATAAAATTTGAAATAATTTCATTTTCTGATAAGCTGTATCTATAAAAACTAAAATGTTTATGCCATGATATTCATTTTTAATAATACATAATATTTATTTTTTACTAATCATTTTTTCAATATCGTTTAGATATAAATATTATTTTTAAAAGAATAAACATGGACTAAAATACTATGACAAGTTCTAGAAATTCTGACAAATATGAAAAATGAATAAAATAGACAGTGGAATAAGTGGAATACGTGTTTTTTCTTGTTCATAAATAAAAGGATTAGAAAAACGTATTCGATGTAGAAGAAAGAAAAAGAGAGAAAGAGAAAGGGAAAGAAGGCATTTCTCTGTTAAGTCAGAAGAGGGCTCGTTCGCTTATTCGCTTGCGTTCGAACGCTGAAGCCCCGCTGACAGTGCTAATACTACACACTCGTGTTTACACAACTATATTACCCGTAACGGGTACGGCGATGTGATGCGCACCCCTGCTAGGCATGCCTTTTCAAACCCTAGGACTCCCTCGATGGGCCACCATCGCGTTCATTGAAGGAGAGATAGAGATAGAGATAGAACACGGTTCCGATCACGAGGAATATATTTTTCCTACCAGCTGCTAACCACCCCCAAATAAAATTCTTGATTAATCGTACACCAACCCATAATTTTGTTTTTAGTAATCACTTTTATTTTATCTTTCCCCCCTTGAAACATCGAGTATGATGCAAGTCATTGAGTGGCATGTGCCTACAACGTTTACTCTTTGAAATTTACCAAGTCGTAACTGTTGAAAGGAAGTTTAGAAAAGGTTAGTGTTTTTCCTATGTTGCGATCTAACCCATTCAATAGATTATCAATAACGTTCAAGTTTGGTGACTGTAATGGAAGATTCAAGGCTTTTTATTAAATGTTTTTAAAAATATATAAATACTGTTTCTTGTCTACAATGACTTTGATGAAAACTAATTAACCCATTTTTGTAGTTGACATAAAATTCAAATTATCGGATATTTGCCACCGTGTTTCATAGTTGGTTATAGATTTCTAAAATCTAATTCTTCATTGATTTCTACGCGACATCATTTTCATCGTTTCTAAAAATATTTAATTTGCTTTCATTGGCAAATATTACGCCGTTTCATCGTATCTTTTCTTTGAAAATATACTTTTTAGTGAACATAATTATTTTCTTTTGATTCTTTTCGCTTACATATATACTTCATTTATTTTATATTATTACTTTGTATATATGTATATACAAGTCTTTTTACATTGTATAACTCTTTTTTTAATAACTCTCAACCTTGTATAAATCTTTTTGTATAATATCTTTTTTTAATACACTGCGAACTATATTAAAATGCACTTTCTTTCTAGTTTCTTCAAATAACTAAGGTCAACTTCAGAACACTCAATCTAATCAAATCTTGTTTTATTTTCTTAATAGTCTTACATTTATGGCGGATAATAAGAAATTTTTGACGTCTTTCCTTAGAAATTCTTTCCATTCTATCTTCTCTGGTATATCTTTTAATGATGTAAAAATTATTGGAAATATCATTACCATATTGGATCATATTGGAAATTACCAATTTTTCGATATGATCTTTCAGTTTGTTTATGAAGAAGGACAAGTTGGCGTACATCTAAATGATCTAAATTGATTTTTGATCCTTGATTGAGTTCCTTGACACCGCTATATTTACAAATAAGATTTCTGAATGATTCAACTAACTTTTTAAAACGAACAAGCTACAAAAGATAATATGTATCCGTATATTTTTGCAAGAATATAAGTAAGCGTTATTTCGTTTTCGTCATGCTATATGGATGATTATGCAAATTAAATAATTAAAATCTATGTTACTAGCAAATAGAAAAAGTGTACTCCTTATATTAGTAAAAAAAAAACAATAATTTCTTAACTCAACTCTAATTATGTGTACAAAACAATTATATTTAAAAAACCATGGCATCTAAATATTAATGCAAATTTTAAATATTATACTTCTATATAATTATATAATTAATAATATTATACTTATTATAAATATCGTAATTAATTTATACATCGATTTATTTCATCGTCTTTTTTATCTTTCTTTAAAAAAATAAAATATTATGGACATTTTTTCAGGTCTATTTACGAAACTACGACTCTTTTTTTATTTTTCAACATCAGAATACTTCATCAATGTTCAACGAGGAAAGTCAAATCCTCGAACGTAACTTTGACTATTTTTTCGACCAATCGGGAAGAATTTACGAAGAACGTCGTTACAGTACCTACTATATTCGTTACTTTTATGATATAACGATATCGTATTACGGATCTCTTTATTCCTGTTATACGAAAGATACGAGCGAGAACACGAGAGGGAGGGATATGGGAAATCGTTTATAGTTCCACACTTGTGTCCTATATTGTATATGAAAATGGCACCATAAAACAAGCCTACGTCCTACGACTCTCTTTTCGTACTAACTCTCACACATAACTGTACGCATGTTTTTATTCTTTGTTCATCTTTGTTAAATTCGTCACTCTCTCTTTCTCTCTCTCTCTCTCTCTCTCTCTTTCTCTCTCTTTCCCTTCCTCTTTTCTGTTATTTATGAGAAACGCAGGTTTTTCGTTGTATTACAATTCGAGAAGGACATCTTACATTAGGCAATACGCATAAACCATCTTCCCCCATTTTTTTTCTCTCGAAGGGTGAACGAATGGCGAAGGCTTCGTTTTTCGTAAAGAATCGATCGAAAGCACTGGACTATAACAATGACAACAGGAACAATAATAACGACGAAGCATACCTTTAGCTCATTTCCCGCGGGTTACGATCGCACGTTAACAACGGAAGGGCCTTTCCACCAGTCGGCGATTCGCCCGCAAATACCTCGCAATAGGAGGATATGTTCGTTTCTACGTGAACACACATACGTATTTCCAGTATATACATATATATGAGCATTATACCGCTCATAGTCAGACTCGACTAGTAGTTACGGCTGGCATGATGTAGCCAGTAAGAGAGAAAGAGATAGAGCATACTCTCTAGAGAACGCAAGAGAAAGAGAGGGAAAGAAAAGAGAGGATATGAAGTTATGAGGAAGGGAGTGCGGAGACAGAGGCCGGTTATCGCGCTGAGGTCGGCCCGTTAATGCGACTTTTAATCGCCCTCGTAAAGGAACGCCGATGCGTTTGCGAACCAGCCAGATTCGCGGCGGCAGCATCGCAATAAACTTTTCTATCTTTTTCTCTCTCATCTCTCGCGAGACTTCATCGCTCCAACTTTCCCCCACTTTTCGTCTTCGACTCCTTTATCGGCAGCTATAGTTACGAGCTTAATACCCTCTACTTCTCTCATTTTATGGAGATATCTTTCTTTCTGTCTTTTTCCTTTTTCTTTTGTACTTCAATATTCATTACTATTGGGAATTATAAACAAAAGTAATTAAGGATATATCTATGAAGGATAACAGTATTCCTAGGAAAATTAAACGACACCACATACTATGTAATTGCTACGAAAGTTAAGATCGTCCTTTCAAAGAACCTTCCAACCAGCTTGGGATAATATTCCTTAGCAAAATAAAAAACCTCTCTGATATCTATTCTTTCTACGGAGATAAATATATATATATATATATGTACACGAAAGATGCCATGTTGCAAAGAGAGAGAGAGTGAGAGAGAGAGAGAAAAAGAGGGAGGTGATGTCGACAGTCCGATATTCGGATAATACCCCTACCTCATTCAATATTTCTCATTCGACGTCAAAACGTTCTTTTTGCCTCTCCGCTCCACTTCTACCTCAGCCCAGTTGTTTCATTTTGCCTCAAAAATTTCCGACAAAGGGAGCTACTTTGAGAGAGAGAGTCTGCCTTTAGGAACTCTTCGGACAATGTTTTCTTTCGTCCCAAGATATCTTACGTATATTGTCATAAGCATAACGAAGAGACTGCCAGACAGATACGAGATTCCTTTCTCCCTCCCCTTCTTCTTCCTCTATCCAGGGCTCGCCATTTCCTTTCCCTTGCTTCGTCCTTATCCTCTCGCTCTCTCTCACATTCTCTCTTTTTCTCTTTGAACCCCCTCTCTTCTTCTCTTACTTTTTCTTCTTTCCACTCCGAAGTTCGCTGCTCGCGCTAATCCAAGCTTCTATCCTTATCACGAAGATATCATGGTAGTCTTTCTTTTTTTACTTTTTTCCCTTCTAGTACTTCTCATTTTCATGAGACTCTATTTCTTTATTAAATAGATTTTTTATTCTTTATTAATTAAATGCAAGTTATACGAAAAAAACTGTTAACGTCAATTTCGGATCCAAAAATGAACAATCATCTTGCTTTTTTTTTTTATTTGATTATATTATATTATGTGAGACTTGATTAGATTGAAATCAATGGAAATTATGTAAACGAAGCGATGATTTTTCAATCAACTCGTCCACTCCTCATTTTTTTCCTCTTTTTTCTCGCCCAACAAAAATTTCCGGCTTATTTGAAAAGGGTTGTGCAAATCGAATGATCGTGGAAGTCCAGTGTTCTCCAACCTCAGCTTGCATTCCCTATTGTGTTCCATTGGACTAAATGAATGCCCTAACTCAACGTTTACTCGCCTTCGCTTCCGTTTGCTAGCCTTTACACGAACCGCGAACTCGCGCTTTTAAATCAACTACATTGTGCCTGTATGTTTATATACATACGATATACGTACATACTATTCCAGCTGCCTACGCCTCGAGCGTTTAACGATCGTCGACCTACCGATCGTCCTGATTCGATAATGCAACTTTGATTTTTACGAACGAACCAATCATGTGCGAACGATAAAACGTTCCTTATTGGTCGCATTCAATATACTACATTACCCATATCATAATGAAAAGTTTTCTTTATTATTATTATGGTTGCTTAGCAATTATTTGAGTTTCAAAAAGCGGGAGATTTAAATTAAACATCGTTACCTCTCTACCACACACATTCTCTTTCTCATTTTGGGAAACCAATTTTCCTTCTCATTTTCGTTCATTTTCTGTTCTCCTTCAACGATGAATTATTTTCAAACGTTTCCCCGGTAATTTAGTGGTAGCTAGCAAACGATGGAATCATTGATGACCGTTGGCAATATATCACCAACGACGGGATATTATATCTCGTTCTATACGTACATGCATACTTTATATATACATACGTTCGTTCGATTATTAGCACACTTCGATAGCTTTCGATGTAATGGCGTATGTGGAGCACGGTGGAATGTAACGCAAGGAACAGCAGATGCATAACCACAGAATCGCATCGATCATATGACTTGGTCCCGTAGGTGACGTTGACCGTACCGTTGCATTGTTCTCTTCTCTTCTCTTCTTTTTTTGCTCAATCAAAACCATGATTTCTCTTGCTAAATCATCGAAACTTTATCCTTGAAGTTACGCCACTTTTGATGGTATAATTCAACTGTTATCGATATTACTTATAACAAAAATATCTTTTATACAAAATAAATAAAGTTAACTTATGATTCAATATTTTGATAATCACAAAGATATAAAAAGAAACTTTCAGATATAAGAGTATGATTTAAGAAGAGTATCCAAACAAGTTTTAACAAGTTCTACCTTCTTTAAATTCTACGATAATTGTTCTTATCAATCTTTCATTTAAAACGAAATGTAACAAATTATATATGATTTAAACTGCTTAAAGTCTTTAACCGGTGTGTCTTACCTGTGCTTACATATGGCGCTGAGACACTAACCTTAACAAAGCGCACAGCAAACAAAATTAGAGTTGACCAGAGACCTATTGAGAGAGCAATGCTGGGCCTGTCTCTGAGAGATAAGGTTCCCAACACAACTATAAGGGAGAAGAAGTGGAGTAATCGACGCCATAGAGAGGATTGCTAACCTTAAATGGAACTGGGCCGGACACCTGGCCAGGGTCAGTGATGATAGGTAGACGAGAAAAGTGACAGAGTGGAGAAGGCCACCCACCTGATGGTCGGACGATATAAAATGTATCCATTCCAACTGGATGGATGAAAGATGGAAACTATTACGGGAGGCTTACGTCCAGCAGTGGACGAGTATAGCTGATTGATGATGATGATGATGAACCTACTTGCGTCATACTTGGTGAATAAATATAATAAAAGAAAAAAAAATACAAACTTTAAGAGGAATGAGAAAAAGATAGAGAAAGTTCTTCTCGAATAAAAATCGGTCGTTTAATTTTAAAATTAATTACACTTTTTCTATGACTGGGACTATGTTCTGAATGCAGAAGTTAAATCAATGTTAAGATTGATCACTAATATAGTTCGTTAAAGGTGTCTTTCGTGCCATGTCAGACCATGGAGAACTGTTGGCGACGCACACTTGTTGAACGCGTGGTTTATCTTCGGCCATAGATCACACAGGGCACCGCACGTCTTTTGCTACTACTACTACTACTATGACTACTATACAACTATCACTACTACGTTTCTCTTTTTCACCCTTCTTTTCAACTCAGGCTACTTCTCTTTCTCTTTCTCTTTTTTTCTTGACTTTACTCCTTCTCTCTTGACGACTTCCACGATCTCGCAGTTCATTATATGACACTCGAGTCTTCAGATTCCTTTCGGAAGGAGAAAATAACTATTCCACTATTTGATAGATTCGTAAAAAAAAAATTCTTGTAAAACACATTTACATATTTTTTTTTTTTTTTGTAAATATTGCTTTTTTTCTTTTTCATCGATATAATAAACCTAACTTTATTTTTATTTCAAATGTTATTCTTATTTAAAATAGCATATTATATAATTATCTAAAATATAATATGTATCATTATCGTATTGTTAATATTATTGTAAATTAATAATTAAGTTTTTGTCAAAATTTTTTTACATAAATATATGCATACACTCATTTATAAATAGACGTACCAATATACGTAGATTTTTCCGCTAGTAAATACTTGATGTAAAAGCTTTCGATTTGGAGCAAACGCAGTTACAACGCAAATAATACCAGCTGAGACCCTTGATATCGCGGAAAAACCGTGAGACGGCTTGTATATTTCAAATAAAGCGATGCCTCTCGTTCTTCATATTTCATGTTTCGTTTATTCGACCTCGGAGGAACGTACTCGGCACCAAGACATAATAAACGCAATGTCTCCCTGTTTTTTTCCATCTGCTTCTCTTTCTCTCATTTCCACCCTCGATCTCTCTTTCTCTCTTTCTCTCTCTCTCTCTCTCTCTTCCTCTTCCCTATCACCCTCTTCCTTCCCTAACAGCCAGCAGCTAAGCTTCTTTCCAGTCTTTCCACTTTTTCTGCTAGCTTCGCGTCTCACCATCTCTCCCTTTTTCTCTTTCTCCTTTTGGCGTCTTCGTCCTTTTAACGTTTTCCTTCTTCATTCCGAAGAACTCGGAACATGTCTCTCTCTCTTTCTAAAAGAGCTTAGCCTTATGTCAGTTTTATTTCTCCCTCGTCTACTCCTTCGCATTGGCTGGACAGGCGGTGTTACCCGTGTGGTATCTCGGTTACCATAAATTACGATGGTCCTTTTATTTGCACAAAGCCACCAAACTTAAGTAACTAGATCTGGAGGTCCTGACTCCTCCACACAAGGGGGTTAAACGTTCCTTCCTCCTCGTCGATTGCGATACGCAAGACTGACCAGCCCTCCGAAAAGCCACCCTTTTTATCTACGACCACCACCCTTCTCTCCCCATTTCTTTTCGATCTGTGTGTGAGTGTGTGTGCATGTATCTGTGTCTAGCTATGTATATATATGTTTTGTCGAAGCCAGATGCAATTGCGTTGTCCCATGGGGAGCAGAACTGAGGAGAGCACAACCGCGGACTCCTAGCTGGACCAAGGGCTCTACCATAATGGCAACTTGAATAATGTAGAGAAAAGAGTAGGAAAGAAAAGTAAAAGGAATGAGCTATCGAAGAGATAGAGAGAGAAAAAGAGAAAGAGATAAAGAGGGATAGGATTTTAATTTCAATCGGATTCTTCCAGAAAAAATATAACGAATTAATGTTACTGAAAATGAATAAACATAATAGCGTAAAAAGTATATACATACATTGTATTTTCTTATTCGTTAACTTTAATTATCATACTTTTGGAAAATTTTAATTTAGGACATTAATTTTCTGAGAGTATTAATATATTATATAAAAGCTTTGTCTGATCTATTTTGATTTACTTGATTTTTAGAAAAAAGAAGAATATATAATAAAGTCGTTCTGTCATTTTTTATAATAGAACAGAGCTAATAAATCGTTCAGTATTTAATAAAAAAATAGAAATTATTTAACTTCGCATAGTACAAAGATGATCAAGACTTTTTGAAAACAAAATCTAACAATTTTTTATGATACTTAATTATATTACTAAATTTTGTTTTTAATTTTATACTTTAATAAAAACTATTCAGATAGATTAAATATAATTTTTCTGTAAATATATAAATTAACGAATGACTCTAAACTTAAATTAGTCAATTTTACTTGTTCGAAAAATTTCCTTTTGTTTTTCTTTCATCATCCCTAATGGTATTCAAAAAAAATCAAAAGTTGGAATTCTCGACTCATATTCCAGGAAAATATAATAGTATTTTTTTCAATTCTATTTACTGTCTTACATAAAAGGGTAGATATACGAACAAGTAGACATCATCAATATCGACTCGTCTTCTCTTTCTGTTTTTTTTACTCGGAAACCGAAGTGAAAAATATACCAATGAGTAAACGAAAATTAAAGATAAAAGTTAAATCAGTACTCTCAGTTTTTCCCCTTCGATTCGAATCGTACCCTTACTCTTACCAAATTTTCTACTAATTTGATCGACCGTTTATCGGCTGCACGACATGTTCCATACTCTGATTTTAAGGGAAGAGAAACAAAGATAGATAGATAGATAGATAGATAGATAGATAGATAGATAGATAGATAGATAGATAGATAGATAGATAGATAGATAGATAGATAG
>NW_015149071.1:113892-145823 GCF_001465965.1 Polistes dominula | reverse complement strand
TATTTATTTATAAAAACAAATTAAATTGCTAGAAAATAACAACGAAATTTTTAAATTAAAAAAAAAGTAGAAAGAAATGTTGGTGCTTCTGAAAAAGATTTGCATTGAGTTTAAAATAAACCAAAGTTAAAAAGGAAAAAAAAACATCAAAAATACCAAAATTGGAAAAATTTGAGATTTTATCTAAAGAGACGAAATTCCTTAAAGAATTCAACTTCAAATATTTTGTTATATTATTTTTCAAAAAGTATATTTGAAAACAAAAAAATTTTGTAAATAAAACGTCCCGATAAGTCAATTTTTGACAATGTTACAGATATTTAAACCAACAAGCTGTTTTTTTTATAAATTCATAATTTGTTTTGGATTATTTAAAAAAATGTGAAAAAATTCTTAAAAAAGTTTTTGATAAAATTGAAATTGATAAAAAAGTTTCAGTAAAATTGAAAGGGGTCGGGGTCCAAAGTGGTCGATTTGACATTGAATGCTCCACAAAAAAAACACTGGTATATCTATTTTCATTAAAATTTTGTACGATTTATAAGAATCTTATTAATATGTAAATTTATTAAATAATAATATTGTTCGTTCCTATTAATAAACCATATTTTTTTAACGTTATTACAAATCATAGACAAAAAGATGATAAGCAAAAGTATAAGCAAATTAAAAATATCCATATTTACTATAATAATCTGTCCATAGATAATATTATTAGAAACTCTGCTTGGTATGATATATCCAAATCCAAAAGAGAATAAGAAAGGAAAATTAATAACGATTAATTAATCTCGCTCGGGTCAAGTTAAAACCACTTAAATGAATGGAATCGATATAATAAAGAAAACCGAGTCAGAGAAGGAAGAAGAAGAGGTGAAAGAGGAGGAGGAGGAGGAGAAGGAGAAGGAGAAGGAGAAGGAGAAGGAAGAGGAGAAGGAGAAGGAGGATGGGAAGGAGATTAAGGGATGGGAAGGAAGGGGAATGAAAGGATAGGATCTGGAAAGCATAACTTGCGTTCTAGTGAAAGGTCCGGCCTTGCCTCTTGAGAAAGTTACGAAGGTCGCCTCCGGCGATCGAAACGGCAAGCGTCCTTTTCTCCAAGAAGAAAAGAACGAAGAAGAGATACCGATAGAGAAAGAAAAGACAATATTTGTAGGTATAGGATGTTTCTAAATTGATGTGAAAAGATTTATACAATAATTTCGGTAATTTATCTTTCCAATATAGCAATATCAAAATTAACAGAAAATGAATTTAGAATCATTTTATAAAACCTGTTCAAAATAACCAACTTATGGATAATGATATAAGAAAACAACACGGATTCTTTCTAAGTCTAACTCAGATCATTTTTAGAAGAAAGTATCTTTGTATTTTGTATTTGTAATAGTTACAGAATCAATTTTCAATAAGTTATTTACTATATTTATGCTCATAAAAAATTACTGATAACTCTAATAAACGTTTCTTCATTTTTCATTTAACTCATTCAAATATTCAAATGTATTATATGCATTCTACTGACTTGTACCTTGAAAACATGAAATATTTATTGTTTTCTAACTAACTTGGCATATTTTCTATTCTGCTGAACATTTCGTTGCATCATTTTAAAAATACTCTGTATAATATAATCATATAATATGCACATTCCTATTTATATATATGTTAGACACAGAGAAAGAGAAAAAGACAGGGAATATTAGGGACTTAAATAATTGCCTCTTAAATTGCAAAAAGAAAGATGGATATAAGCGACAGAGAAATTGGCAGGCATTATTACGAGGCTGATCTTATAGGAAGATAGCAAAGTATGGTAGCAAGAAAGCGTGGGTAAAGAAATAACAAGAGTTAGACAAGGATGGGTTGAATGGAATAGGTCGGAAGGTAGACGAACAAGAGTCCATTACGTTAGCCGTGCTGCTGCTGCTGTTGTTGCTACCTCTCCCGCTATTGCATCTGGACTGATCTTTTCTTTCTCTCTTTTTTTTCTTCTTTTTTTCATGGAAAGGTGATTTCCGTTCGGTTCATTCCCGAGTCTTACTCGTATAAGAGAAAGACTATGATTAAGGTAAGAAATTGTACACCGTCTTCTTTTATTGTCAATCATTTTTCAATTTGAGAGTAAATCAATCTCTCAAATGTGCTGTTTTGTTTTAGATCGTGTCATCTTTTTGATTGACTCCTTCTTCACAAAAATTTATCAAATTTTTGTAACATTTTTCATCGATTCTTTACACTTTTGTTATTTTCTTTGAAACAATTCCGATTCATTCATGAATATTTCATGAATATTCTCTAACGTTATTGCAGCATAACGACTGAAATTAAAACGGAAAAAACTATGAAATATATTTAACTCTCTTACACGTCACACGTACCTAAATATATTAACAGTTTGACATCTAATTGTTTATTCAAATCGTCTTTTTTTTAAATATTTTCTCTTAAAGTTAAGAAAAGAAAACTCGTAAAACGAAATTTAACACTATAAATTTGTTTCTTACTATTTTGAAATTTATCCAGTTTCCTGTATAAATCGTTCATTAAAAAATACGATATTTTCGTCCACGATGAATAGATCTAACACAAAAGTATACGAAAATCATGGATACTTAGAGAAAACAAGTCGATCTTAAACAATAAATGTTATTCAGAAATCTTACCTCGATTCTGCGAATTTCAATTGATTTCCGGTATTGATTCAAGTGTGTTGTAAATCGTCAGATAAAAGAAAAATGAGAAAGAAGCAGATACGGATCTCTCCACATCTGGGGTGATGTTTATCTGTTCATTTTTTTCCAAATTTTCCTGTATTTTTAGGTATTGTGTTCGGTCGAGAATCGCGTTATGGATGAAGCCAAGCATAAGGGCTGTGAAGCTCAGTAACTGGGGCGCAGAGTACAAGCTAAAGCAGAAAAAGAATATATACGGATAAAAAAGAAGAAATAAAGAAAGAAAGAAAGAAAAAGAGAAGGAAGAAAAATGAGAAGCACTCTCGATTTACTGGTAGAATTCTGAATCTTTTACTCGTCGTCGACCTTTTGTCAAGAGGGAAAGTCTCCACTGCGAGCGTTCTCCAACTCTCGATAGAAGGAAGACGATGGTGATTGCTAGCAAAAAAGAAAGAAAGAAAGAAAGAAAAAGAGAAGGATAGATGAGAGGGGTAGAGAGAGAGAGAGAGAGAGAAAGAGAAAGAGAGAGAGAAGCGAAAAGGAGTAGGTAAAAATGGCGCAAGTTGCTAACAAGCTTTCAAGCTTGTAAGAAACAAGCTCGAGGCTCGTTTCGTGGTTGAAGAACACTCGAGCGGAGAAAAGCCGAGCGTGCACGCGCGTGTATGCTGCATTAGTCTCTCTCTCTCTTTCTCTCTCTCCTCTCTCTTTTTTTCTCTCTTTGTTTGTTTCTTTCTTTCTTTCTTTCGTTCTTTCTTTCTATCGTCTATAGCACGTATCGCCCTCGAGCCGTACTCTTGCGCTCCACCCTTCGGGCCGCGATGTCGCTCTCGAAAAACCAACCCTTTTTTAGCTGGCTAACCAATCGATGGATGCCAGGACTCATTCTCTTCTTGCGTACGTGCACGTACGGGTTCGATATATTATTTCTCTTTCTCTTTTTCTTTTCCTACCTCCCCCACTCTTTCGTCTCTCTTTTTCATTTCTCGTCAGCATCTTCTTTCGATCTCTCACTCCTATAACATCTCGCGGGTTCTCCACCCTTTTAAAACTTATCGGGAGTGGCCTCTCCATTTTTTCCACTTCTTCCTGTACCTTTCAAGGAGCCTCTCCTGTTGCCACGATCACTTCTCTTCTCTTCCTCTTATTTTTCTTTTTTTTTCTTTCTTCTCTTCTTTTTCTTGTTACTATACCTAGAAGGATGTTGTTGTTTCCAATTTCATGTACACAATATGCCATTCTTAAGTACTCATGTAATTATTTACCTGTTTGGAAAGATTTGTAATATCCTACGATTTCATTGATTTCTTCATTCCATATAAATACAATTAGTTAAAAGTGCTAAGCCCATATTTATGATGAAGTTAAAGAAACTTTGTTGAAATTTATAATTCAACAAATACGTTCGATATAATTAGAATCTATGATATAAATATTATTTGAATGAATGTAGGCTTGGGGATGTGTTATAAAAATCAGAATCATACGAATATAATTACTTAAAAACAGCTATTTTTACAACCGTTAAATAATAGATCGTAGATAGAAATGAATCGTCTCGACTTGTCGTAGTTTACGTGGCATGTTCGTTTATAAGACTCGATAGTCTCGTCTTAATCCTCTTACAATTAATTTTTCCAAAAGATATTTTTATTGATTTTCCCCTAATGTTCAAAATAAATCTGTACATAAAAAATTGAAAATCCCCGAGTATAAAACTCAGGCTGTTACAAGTGCAAAACTCCATCGGCATAGCATTGCATTTATTGTATCAGAAAAAAAAGGAATTTAACAAAACAATACTCATAATTATTGTAATCGGACGTTTAATTTTACTTCAGATCGAAGGAAATGAAACTCAAAATAATAAAATTCTAGAGAACCATCCACACAACTGATTTTACTCATTTTTTAAATGTTTTCTTTGGTCGTAGAATTGAAGGATAAATAAAGTACTATTCACGAAATGCAATTACCTTTTTAGAAGAGCCATGTTTTTCATCTTTCTTCTTTATTTTTTTCCACGAACCTTTATCATCTATTCTTCCTTAGATTCCATATACAGAAAGCCATCCTCGTGATTCAGTCGGTGATTAAAAGAGAATAGTGAGCGATCCCAAAAACGGAGAAGGCATTTAACGAAGCGGAAGGAAAGAGCACGCTCTCTAGAGAGAATTTACCTACTGTTGCTCCTCTATCATGATTTGTATTCTTGGTCTTTTCTTTCTACTTTTTTTCCCATTTCTCTCTCTCTCTCTCTCTCTCTCTCTCTTTTGCCACTTATTCTTGATTCTCCTCCAGTTTCACTTCCTTCCCTTCTCACTTATATGTTTCATTTTTCATTTTCATCAGTTGGTGATGAAGAATGATACGAAAGATAGGAAGCAATGTCGAAAAGAAGCTATTTTAGCATCATCAACTTCCATCTTTCTTTCTCTTCGTTCGATAAGTGCCCTAGGTAATTTTGCGTGAGAGAGAGAGAGAGAGAGAGAAAGAGAAAGAGAATAAGAGCACGGTTTCAACGATGTACGTGCATATAAACGAGAAACCGGAAACAGACGGGGCAAACAAACAGACAAACAAGCCACATTCAGCCGTTCGTGAATTGTTCTGTGAATTTTGCAAGAGCTATATTCATTTCTGAGATTGGCTTCTTCTTCCAACTCGTTACGTGGTGGCAGTCAGGCAAGCAAGCAAGCAAGCAAAAGCAAAAGCAAAAGCAAAAGCAAAAGCAACCAGGCACCAGGCAGACACGCTTTTGCTGCGAGCTCAGCTGCGTGCCGCGGAGGACGAGAGAAGGACGAGAAAAAGAACGAAAGGAATCTCTTCGAAGAGAGAGGAGAGAAAGAGAGAGAGAAAGAGAAAGAGTTAAAACTTGGAATGCTGATCTATCGATTCATCTTAAGAACCTCACGAGAATCGCGTTGATTTTGAAATCAATCTATTTGCCGTACTTCCTTACTCTACAATTCCGTGAATGTTTCAAACTTTTCAAAAGTCTATAAAGCTAATCATCAGTTTATAGGCTTTATTTGCAATGCTTCAAATATGTATTTCAATGTTTCAATGATAAATCTTCACTCACGTTTACGAGAATATACATTTCACGATCAGTTAGAAATACAGAAAAATTTATTTTTATGTAACTATATGTAAGTAAATATGTTATTTAATGTATTTGTTATGAAAAGCAAAAAAAAATTACTATAAAAATTATGTGCAGATCACAATTTATATCAAAATTGAATTTTTTTGATGATTGTTATTTTTTGCAAGCTTTCATCCAATGATATCATTCAAAAATATGCCACAAGGAACTGACTACTTATACTGATTTTTATTTTTATTTACGTGCATTTATGAACAGGTATGCAAACATATCAACTATACTTGCTAAAGAAAGACAGGGAAAAGGAAGTAGAACGAATTGCAGCACAGGATGCTGCTAATCGTTCGATTCATCATGTTGAACTGCGCGAGATGTGTTGATTTCAATTATCGTTATATCCTTTTCGAAAAGATTCCATTTGTTGTTTTGAAATGTTTTCCGACCTATAACGGAAATATGTTATATATGAATGATTCGTACTTTGGAAAAAAATCCTGTAATATTAAATAGAGTTATAAGGATATCGATGATTTAATTTAGCAGAATTGGAATGATTTGTTTGCTTTCATTCATTGCATGCGACTCTGTATCTAAGCAAAAAGTTCATAAGAATTTCATTACTCTAACCTATTTTATCACTTTGTATATTTTAACATTTTTGTTTTATAAATAAATACTAAATTTATTTTAAAGGTACCGAATTAATAATACCCTCTTTCCTAATATTTACTTTCAAAAATATTTCTTCCTACTAATCATGAAATGTGTGTAAAACTTATTAATTCTTCTTAAAAACAAAAATATTTCATATAGGCAAATATGGAGACAAATATTTCTTGAGATTGTTATAAAATATTATTTCGAAAACCTAAGAATATTCGGTAAAGAAGTAGCTCAAATATGTAATACAGTAATCCTCTGATTTAAGCAAACTCCGAATTAGGTAGATTTTTATTTTATCGAAAACCTTAAATATTTTAACTACTGATCGGGCTAATATATTAGAATATTAGGTATAAAATATCCTTTTTTAAACTGAATGTAAGTAGAATAATAGGATGTTTCATACTTAAATGATCTTATTCAAACTAAACATGTAGAAATACAAATGTGCAAAAATCTGTTTATGAGATCAGTCGAACAACAGTTGAACCAGAATATGGAAGATTCTATCGGTAGTTAGTTGTGTGGGTATGTTTATGATGAGATATTTACGTGGATTGATCTATAGTTATTGCAAGATGCAAAGTTGTACCCCGACTTACGCGATTTTCGACGGTCCCACTTATCGCGTAACTTCAGGAAATGACTGCATGTAAAATTTGTAAATAAGATTCATTTCGTATGTTTTCTCTTTGCATGTTTTATCAAATAATATTTTAAAGTATCTTATATATAAATCTTTATTATTTATTATATATTTATATATAATTTATAAAAAAGTTTGTGCCCTTAAACGCATGTTAATATTAATAAGATAAATAGCTGAAATTTGAATATAATTTTCTTTTTGTTTATTTTGAGCTAAACTAAGGAAATATATTCTCATCAAATGTAAAATAACGATCATGTAACATTATATTTGTTACTAATAGTATAAATGAAAGATACGCGAAATATCTTGTCAAAAGAATTTATTGAATAACATCTATTTGTGAGACATTTCGTTCATGAATATCTATAAAAAAACTATGTCAGTGAGATTCACATTCGAATGCTAAATCCCGCATTATCCCAACTAATACACGAATATCAAAAAGTATTATATGTATTAGTTCTACTTGACTTTTCATTTAAAAATAGACAAAGCAGGAAACATATATACCTACATATAATCCTTATCGCTATATGAACAATAGAGTTCTACGAGGGAAAAGAGAGAGAGAGAGAGGGAGAGAAAAGAAAAGTCGTTAGCCGAGTAACCGTATAGAAAAAGAAAGAAGGAAAAGGAGAAACTAAGAAAGAATTAGCGGTGAAATAAAGTAGGAGAAAAATTGTTTCGAAAATGTGAATCGACGTGCGGCTCTTGTTGCTCTATTACGGTATACAGTATGCTTTTTATTCATCAGCGAATAACCACACTAAGATCTCATTGGTCCTGGCAAGCTCCGCCCTTAGCTAACTAACCCTCTTTGCTAATTACATCCTATGTACGCCGGGATACGCGCGCGTTCTCCGAACCAAGAGAGCCTAAGAGAGTTCGAGAGAGAAAGAAAGAAATAAAGAAAGAAAGAAGAAGATGGGAAGAGGGATAAAGAGAGAGAGAGAAATAGAGGAAACATACGTACAAGAGGGCCGACGTGTAAGGGGGTCGCCTCGACGTGTACCATTGTTCCACTCCACCGTTTCCGCGAGCCATATCTCTCCTCAAAAGCTAAAGTAAGAAAAAGAGGAGAGAAAGAGAGAGAGCAAGAGAGAGAGAGAGAGAGAGAGAGAGAGAGTGCGCTACCCCATTTAACGAATTTCAAAAGGCGCCAGCTAATTCTGAGACACACATACTTCCCATCAAAAATCCTTGTTTAAGAAAAAATCCGATAGAATTTGTTTTTTTGATAAAAATCTTGTATGTAATTAAATATTGTGTGTGTATACGGGCATATGTGAGCCACTTATTTTGAAAGTGATCTTACTCCATTTTCCAAAAAAATCGAGTTAACTACGGTAATAGTTACATTTTTTCATGATCTTTTCATTCTGAAGCAATTTGTTACTAATATATTAAAAATCATTAAAATTTTTTAATACGAAAATTTGCTGACTAATGAAGCGATGAAAACGTTTATTTTGAAAATGAAAGACAATATTATATTAACACTACTGTATGAAAATATCAGACAAATTATAACAGCAAAATTGAAGGACATAATGGACCTACTACCATATATACCACCGAAATATCATGATTTCTCCAAATCCCTTTCGCACACGCAAAATGTAAATGATGATGTACGCCTATAGTTAAAAAATGTTTTGAATTGCATAAATTATGTTTCTGAAGTGTTTTAAATTGAATATTGATTTTTTTCAATTTGAAGCATCTTAAATTATGTTGAATGGGTTTGGGCTCCTTCAAATTTTGTAATAAATCCGGTTGTTTATTTTGAAAGTAGCCTAACTCCATTCTTGGTAAGAAAACGCATATTATTCACTTAATAAAATTGGCACTTTTTTAAGAGGAACTATAAATTTAACACCCTTAAATACACTTAAGTAGTATGACTCGTTAGTATCCTGTACGTATATTTGTAATTGCATTGAAACGCAAATCCTTCAATATCTAGATTCGAACATAAATGGAGTTAGGCCATTTTCAAAATAAACTGCTTATGTATTATCTTTTATCTTTATCAAAAAAGTCTTCTATAGATGATCATTAGTTTAGTTAGTTAATATTCATAATGGAATTATTAAATATACATATTCTTATTCTTGAAAAAATCTTACATATAAGATTTACATATAATACTGTGTCCTATTTTAATTAAATACAATATTGTAGGTCATTTTCAACAAAATATCTAAGTTTAATAATGTTAAACTATCATGCGAAATTATAAAATATAAGCATACGAGCCTTAATTGTACCCTAACGTTTCAACAAAAACTATCAAATTAATTTAAATTAATTTCTAAATGTGTCTGAAAACTACACGGTTACAGACCATTCGTATAATTAAACTTACAAACACATTCACGCCCATCCTAACCAACAAACCTACATTCCTTTCTAACAATCTTAAGATACTAGTGCCACGCAAAAGCCACAAAGTCACACATACGTTTACAAGTATGTATAAAACATGTATAAAAACACACTCACACCTATCCATACTTACACACTCCGCCTATACTATCTTACTGCATACATATCTATTGATTTCAAGATTTATATAAATATCATAAAATGTTTATAAAATATTTTTATGCAGATAATCGTTAGTTTATGCAATTGATGCTTTTAATTACATGTTGTCAAAGAAATTACCTTTTGTTGACAATTTTGTACAAATATGAACATAGATGTATGTGTGCCAACATGTGCATTCTAATTGCGTTTTCTGTTTTAGTCCCATGTACTGCATATTTACTGATTATTTTGCAAACAAACTTCAATTTTGAAAAGATTTCCTATGTTTGAAATGATTCATTTATTTATTGTTTAAATCTATTATCAAAATTGTTTTTTTTTAATAAATTTTATTTAATATATCAGTTTTTATCAATCCTAATTTTCATTTTACATTTTATAGATATTTCACATTCACGTAAATAAATCCAAGTTGCGTCGAAATTAACAGAAGTAAGTTAGTAGATAAGCGGAAGAGTAAGCTCATTACGCAGGATTACTTGTGCACTAATAAGTCTAGAATAGGCTGACTTGCCCGTTTCATAATTTACTTGACCAGTCAGTCGTATTCTAATTCGAACATCGTAGGCTTTGAAAAACAAAAACAAAAAATTAATCATGTATTTATGCAAAATAAAAGTTGATTAAAAAAATTATTTTGTAAATTCAAAATTTATGTTTAAATGAAATCGTTCAATAATTATTATTATTTATAATTGTACATAATTATAAGCTTCTGAACACGTTAACTATTTTATTACATTATAAAAAATATTATATTCATTTATTTATTGTTAATACTTTTGTTTCTATTATAAATAAAAAACAAAATATTGTAAATAAAGAACATTTCAATATATAAATTATACTTATATTTAAAATATTTACATTACTTTTATATAATTATACTTTGTTTATACATACATATAAATTATTATTACGAATATCAGTGATCGGTTTACTTCCCTTCTTTGGTCTAATAATTAATAAATATATATTCTCTTATAAAAATTATATTTACTTTAGACCAATCATATTAAAACAACATAAACAAAAGAGAAATTGGTTATCGCGGTTTTTGTAATATATTGTGCAACTTGTCACTGTTTTTTTATCATAAAGTTAGTATTTTTAACTAGCAACTTGTATGGGACTAGCCAAGTCTATTGTGAGATTACAATCGTTGTGAGTGATCATTAGTAAAATAAACATATAATCGTTAAATGTTAACACTTGAGAATATTGTCGATTGTGTCTGCACACGATCGAATATTATCGAAAAATGGAATAAAGACTAAATCTGCTCGCGATCTGAATACTATCTATATACTTGAATACTATCGTTAGACTGATTGGATGTCAAAACTACGTGTGAATACAACCAAAAGTTATCATTAAACTTATGTTAGTCAAGATTATACCTGTGAGTGCCATGTGAATATTTTTGAGATCCAGTCAGACTGTGTAAGACTGTGAGAAAGATCTCTTGACTAACAATCCGACAGGACCATCTGACAATTTTTAAAAATGGAAAATAAAAAAAAGGGAAAAAGTAAAGGCGCATTCTGCTTAAAATTATAAAAAAGAAGAGGAATTATTATTTACTGGTTGAAGGTGTGTTCGAATTCTTCATGTTAAACAATTTCTTTATAGTAAGCAATTAAAAATAGATTACGTAAAAGAATATTTTTATTATTAGCTAAATGTGCTCTTCTAATCTGAGTTTAACTATTTATGTACGGTACGTTTTTTTAAGTACGTTTCGTTAAATTACAAAAGTGTTCACTACATTTAGATTTGCACGCTCAAGTAAAACAAATAAGTAACTAAATCGTTTTATGTTAGATAATCAAAAACCGGTTTACCTCAGTAGGTTATCTATTTTACAATAATATTTTTAAATGAGCGAATAAAGATAAATAGTTTCTCTCTTGGGCCTTGTCTTTGCATTATATCGTAGTTAAAAAGAAATCATCAAGTCAATAACACAAGAAATAAATAAAGCATATTCTATGACAAAAATTTGAACGCGATATAGTATTACGCAAAAATCGTTGTTGAAAATAAACAGACAAAGCACATTCTATGGCTGCATCGAAATTCGATGCACCAACATCGTATTTTCGATTGAGAAATTTGCAATTCATTATCAGATCAGAATTTATTTGCTCATATCGCGTGTATGACATTTCAATGAAACAAAGAAAATATTACACTAAATCTTAAAAAATGATTTTTCATTTATCGCAAATACATTAAACTCTGGTATAATTATAATGCGATTAATAGATTAGGTATTGTATGAATTTGCGTTATAAAAAATCTCTTTATACAAATATTTTTCTTGTATTGGGATCTCTAGCACTTGAATACGCTATCTGGTAGCTAAATTCAAAACTAGAGCAGTTAGGATGAATTGCTGACAGCTGATTAAAACTACACGATATTTATGTGGAAATATTTATATTTTTAATTTTATGACTTGCTTATTTATTATTTAAAGTAGAATTGAAAATAACTAGTATCGTTAAATTAAAAAGTTGTTACAAAGAATTTTTTTTTTGTTATGGAGTTCCCAGCAAGAAAATATAAAAGTAAGAAAATCTAAAATATAAAAATATAAAAGTGTATTGCTGTGTATTTGGTTGTACAAGCAAAGCTTGTCGTGATGAAAAAATTAGGTTTTTTCAATTTCCACCTCGTAAAAAACAATTTGTTAATCGAATAAACAAATTTGGTGATAAAGAAATAATTGATAGACATATAACTTGGGTACGAGCATTAAAATTGGAAAAAATATAACTCCCAGTATGAGAGTCTGTTCACTCCATTTTATTAAAAATGATTTTTTAGCTTCATGTGAATATTTTCAACAATTATTTTTTCTGATTATTATAAATTGTTAAATCAAAAAATTTACTCAAACTCATATTGTTTTTGTGCATTGTTATAACTATTGATTCAACTCGAACTTATTTAAAAAAAACAAGTATTCCTAGTCAAAATCTTCCTTTAGGATCATCCAAAGAATGTGCTTGTCATGTAGATCAAATAGATTCTCGAGAAGAAAGAATACGTAGAAGATCAATTGAATTAGTGACAGTTAATGATATTGCAATACTGCAACAACATTTTAACAAATACCACTTAAACCAGCCTTGCATGAACAACTCATTCTAATTATTCGACCATTTTTTAATATTTCACCAGTTATTTCATGTGGATTATCTTTAATATGTGAAGTTTGTAAACAAAAAGCTAAAATGCTTATAATATTACAATCACGACTTGGTACTTGTCCACACTTAATCACATGTCCAGCATTTAATACACTTTCACCACCAACAAAATTTTTATTGCTTGGTTTTGTGCAAGCAAGCTTACAAATTTCTTGCAATGTAAGTTTTATTTAATTTAATTTAATTACAAAAAATTTATAATATTATAAACGTTATTCTCTATTTTGGTTATATAAGTAATGTACAGCAACCTCCAGTCTCTAGTTCATATTTTTGCCGCTAGGGTAAGCCACGCCCCTGCCAGAGATCCCAATATTACGATTTTTATTTTTTATTTTTCTCCAGATAATTTACCATTAGTTCATGAGAACCTATTATTATATATATATAATAAAATATTAAACATATGAAAAGTGTCAGTGCAATGGAAGGAGAGCATAACAATCCCCACAATCAAAAAAGTAAAAAAGACAGACCCGAAGAACTACGCGGAATCAGCTTCCTCAATGCAGTACAGAAACTGATGACGAAAATCCTGACAAAGGAATTAGAGCAAACAAGAATAAGCGAAGAACAACAAGGCTTCCTAAAAAAATAGATGAACGGTGACGCAATATTCATACTAAGACAAATAGCTGAAAAAGCTATTGAATTCAACAAATCAATATCCATGTGCTTCGTTGACCTTCAGCAGGCGTTTGACAAAGTGAAACTTGAGGACGTACTACAAATCCTGAGAGCCAGAGGAGTAAACGGCAAGATAGTACGAATATTTAAAAAACTTAATACACAAAACACAACAACAGTAAGAACGGCCAATATGACGAGGAAAAGAATTCCAATAACGAGTGGAATCAGACAGACTGAGCCCGATCTTTTTCAACTTGATAATGGATAAAATAAGTAAGGAAATGAAAACAGTTGGAGAAGGAGTTAAGCTAGGAAAGGAAAACATAAAAATAATATGTTATAAAGATGATCTACAAAGGATGCTATATAAATTCGAAAAGACGGCGCGAAAGCTTAACATGATCATTTCGGTACAGAAGACCAAATCACTCTTCATCTCCAAGGAGCCCAGACGATACAAGTTAGCAATATATAACAAAAATATCAACCAAGTGATTTAAATACCTAGGAGTGACTATCACAAAAGATAGAAACCTAGAAAAAGAGGTAAGAGACCGAGCAACTAAAGCCTCTATAATCTCTGGATACCTTAGAGACATAATATGGAGAAGCAAACATATGAGCATCAAAAACAAAATACGAATCTACAAAACTTGTGTCAGACCGATAATGACCTATACGGCAGAAACAAGGGCAGAGTCCGCGATAACAAAGCGTATTCTGTAAATCAAGGAAATGAAGACTCTACGAGCCATAACATGGAACTTACTAAGAGACAGAAGGAAAAACAAAGAAATAAGAGAGGAATATGAAACCCAAGATATTGTAAGGTGGATTAGAGGGAGAAGAAGAGCATGGAGTGACTATGTAGGTAGAATGGACGATAAAAGACTCCCAAAAGCGGTGAAATCAGGAAAATCCGGAACAACAAAACCACCGAGATAACCACCGAAACGGTGGCATGAAAGTTGGATTTCGACATCACAAGAACATCAAATTTCCTAAAGAAAGAAGACTTAATTATACAAAACAGGACGCAGTCCTATCAAGAAGAAAAGAAGAAAAAGAAAAAGGATACATTGTATATGAATAAAAATTGAGAAAATTCTTTTTTTCGCAAACTATTCTATACGATAGCATAATGGTATAAAATGAAAAATTATAATGAGCAATCTTCAAACAGAAAAAATAAGTTACGACGAACACAATAATGTGATACTCAAAGTAAATTGAATTTTTGAATACGAGAAAGTCTCGCATCTTATTATACAGCACGTTATATGAAAACAACAATTACAACATCTTTTTTGAGTTATAGATTCTATATGTACACTATAACCGACATTTTTTCATTAAAAGATATTCGAAGAACAAACTTTAGAAACAAAACAAAATATTTGTCGTATGTTTTGGTACGACAATATTGCTCTCAGGATAAAACATATAAAATTCGCGTGGTAATTAATATTAAATTTAAGATTTCAGAAAAAAGACACGACTTATAACAAAATATAGTAAAGATCAAATCGTAAAAAATTTGTTTCTGTGTGTCCTTGGAACGACGACCCTTAATATGTCGGACTTCTCACGACATTCAATATCATTAACTCCACGTGAAAACTGGTTTCTTTTCAACTTCGAATGCTAAGAACTCTGGAAAGACTACCGGCAGTAATAAAACTATATTTAGAAGATAGCTAGTTTCTCTTTTACATCTCCGACCCAGAAACCGACCTTCTTCGGAAACTCATCCGTCAATGATAAGACCGATGACAGCTAAAACGCGAAGCAGATTATTTTTAAATTACGATTAAACTTTTATGTCGTTTAAAATATAATTAAAACAGTTAGTTTTTTATCGTTTAATGGGTGAATGATATAGTATATAAAATTCATTTAACTTCAAATTCACTCGTGTGTAATATTTGATAATCGAATAAAATTTTTATGATTTTTTATAAAAAAAAAAATGTTAAAATATTGAATATTTCTATAAAGAATAAGATCTTATATGTATACTTTTATTTTGAAAATCGATTAATTAATAATCTAATTTTTTCTTTCAACACGTGATTATCCTTCTAAATGATAAGATTATAAACTGGCTCAGATTTAACTTGACATATCCATTAAAATGTAAAAATTTGAAGAAAATAAATGTGAAACATCCAGGACTAAATCTGTTTCTTTACCTTTCTATTTCGATTTTCTAATAAAGTGTCCTTTATCAGATTAACAATACCAGCCAATATTAGAAAACAATTTAAGCTGTTAAAGAAATGAATCATCAAGTTGTTGATTCGATCGATCAAAAAGCCAACAAAGCTAGCAAATTTGAAAAAAGCCAGTAAATTCTCGATATCAACCGGTATTCGGCCACGGACAATTTTTCCTAGTAACGATGCAAGAAGCGTACTAATTGTAACAAAAAATAGTGCTTTTTCTTTCTTAACTCTATTTTCGCGCTTCTTAAAAGAGTTTTCTTTTATCCTTTATATTCGTTCGACCGATTCAATGCGCAGGTTGATCGTAAATAACTTGGATATTTCTCGTCTTAATCACGAAAACATAAGATGAATATAAAGATAATAATAATTTTGTTTAAAATTAGTATTTTATGATCTTGAAAACAAAAAATTTGTCTTAATAAATTGTAATGTTTGAAAATCTTTTATTTGTAGAATTATCTATTTTTTCTCTTATAATTTCATCATTGTTAATTATATTTTTTAGCAATTATATAGAATAGTAAATAAAGTATAAAGTCATTAAAAGTACTGATTAGCATTACCGTAAAAGACGTGGACATTTGTACCTATGTATGACCAATTTTTTGATTATTCATTAAGTAAAAGTTTAATGAACAATTTAAACCCAATTAGAGTACTATCATTCGTACTTGTTATATACTTAGAACTCTTTAACGAAATATTTCTTGTACCACATTGGCGAAAAATACGTAGCAATATAATCTCTTTTAGCAACTAAATTTTTAAAACCACGATTCAATTATGCTGACTTTTAGGCGAAAATTCTATACTTATAAATTGGAATCGGAGTGATGTTAACTGCAATATGCGTATTTAAGGACACCGTAATTTTCGAGCCGCAGCGAATCACAAATGCAATGCGCTCAATTCTTACGTTTCAACTGTAACAAACCGGACATGATTGACGTCGTAAATTCATGTCGATTAGATGGGCAGGTCACGGGCGGGCATGGAGGAGGATCGAACAGAAAAAGACTACTGGGTAGATAAGACGTAGATGGATAGACAATATTGGGAGAGATCTTAAGAAGAAGGTCGCGCTCAGGGACAGGAGCACTGGTGGGATTTTGTATTTGCAACAATAAATTTTCGAGTTCCTAATGCCAATTAATAATAATATAAATAATAAAAATAAAAATAATAATAATAATAATAATAATAATAATAATAATAATAAACAGAAATAAAAAGAAAAATATGGAACGGATAACTAAACAACAAGCAATAGAAGAAATGGACCAAAAGAAACAGAAATTACAGGCACTGGCCAAGCGGCTTAGACGCTACAAGAAAAGCAAGAACAAAAGAAAACAAAATACAATATTTATCATAAACCAAAAGAAATTTTACAGAACACTAGAGAAAACGAATACAAACGACATAATCATCCAGCCACCAAACACAGCAGATATAGAAAAGTTCTGGAGTAATATATGGTCAAACGCAACACAACACAATCAACAGGCGCACTGGATACAGAAAGAGCAAATTAAATACAACACAGTACAATAAATGACTGAAGTAACAATAACGTCTCACGCATCACCAAAACAATAGCTAACACACACAGTTGGAAAGCACCCGGAAAAGACAAAATAGCAAACTATTGGTTAAAAAAATTTACATCAGCGCATACACAATTGACAAAACTATTCAACAGCTATATTAAAAAACTACACACAACACCAATCACACTAACACAAGGAATAACGTATCTCATACCAAAGGACACAACTAACCCAGCAAAATATCGACCCATTACATGCCTACCTACAATATACAAAACTCTGACATCGATTATTGCACAGAAACTAATAGCACACACAACACACAACAATATAATCAGCGAAGAACAAAAGGGATGCTGTAAAGGAAGCTAAGGATACAAAGAACAATTAGTAATTGACTCGGAAATAATGCATCAAGCTAAAATTAAATAGAGATCGCTGCATTACGCATATGTAGACTACCAAAAAGCTTTCGACAGTGTACCTCATTCATGGCTGTTTAAAATACTTGAAATATACAACGTAAACCCAAAACTAATACAATTTTTAGAGAAAATAATGGGAAATTGGAGTACAATACTAAACATACAAACAGACAAAGGCACCATCACAACAAAACCCATACTAATAAGAAGAGGGATATTTCAAGGAGACTCACTAAGCACTTTTTGGTTCTGTTTAGCCCTAAACCCATTATCAAGCATGTTAAATGACACGAAATACAGCTACAATATCACTGGAACAAATCCACACAAAATCACACATCTACTGTACATGGATGACTTAAAACTGTTTGCAGCAACTAACCACCAACTAAACTATCTACTCAAGATCACTGAAACATTCAGCACAGACATAAAAATGACGCTAGGGACAGAAAAGTGTAAGAAAAACAGCATAATCAGAAGACAACAAACCAAACAGAAAGACTACATATTAGACGAAAACGACAACTACATAGAGGCAATGACAGAAACGGACAGCTACAAATACCTAGGGTACAAACAGAAAATAGGAATAGAAAATTCAGTAATCAAAGAAGAATTGAAACACAGATTCAGGCAGAGACTGATTAAAATACTCAAGACAGAACTTACAGCAAGAAACAAAACAAAAGCAATAAACACATATGCAATAGCAGTACTAACATACTCTTTTGGGATAGTGAGATTGACCGAGACAGACCTGGAAGCACTTAACACACTCACACGAACACAATGCAATAAAAATAGAATACATCACATACACGCAGCAACTGAAAGATTCACAATTAGCCGAGAAGAAGGAGGAAGAAGATACATAGATATTCGAAACCTCAATTACAAACAAATAGACAATCTAAGAAAATATTTCATGAAGCGAGCAGAAGATAGCAAAATACATAGAGCAATAATACATACAGACACGTCAGCCACACCATACAACTCAACAACCACACATACAACCCATTAGACTTCACAGTTACAACAGAAGAAGAAAAAGGAAACTGGAAACAAAAAACACTGCACGGCAAGCACCCACACCAATTAGCACAAGAACACATTAATCCACAACCATCCAATGCATGGCTAAAAAAAGGTAACATATACGGTGAAACTGAAGGCTTCATGATAGCCATCCAAGACCAAGTAATCAACACCAGGTATTACAGTAAACACATAATTAAAGACCCGAATTCAAAAACAGATGAGTGCAGATTATGTAAAATACAGATAGAAACAATAGAACACATCATAGGCGGATGCACAATACTTGTCAACACAGAATAAACCAGACGACACGACAATGTAACAAAAATAGTACATCAACAACTTGCCCTGAAACATAGACTAATCACACAACACACACCCACATACAAATACACACCACAAACCATACTAGAAAACGAAGAGAACAAATTATACTGGAACAAAAGCATCACTACAGATAAAACCATGCCCCACAACAAAACAGCCATACACTTACAGATAAAAAGAATAAAATAACACAGCTCATAGAAATATCTATACCAAACGCAACAAATATACAAAAAAAATAGGAGAAAAAATAGTAAAGTACATACTGCTGGCTGAGGAGATAAAAGACATGTGGCATCAAAAAAAGGTAGAAACGATACCTATTGTAATATCAACCACAAGACACATACCAAAAATTCTACAGCAGTACATACGTGAAACCCAATTACATCCGAACATATACATACAGCTACAGAAATCAATTATTATCGACACATGCCCTATAGTTAGGAAAACACTCAACACACAATAACACAAAGGAATAAAGAGAGCATGCTTGACTGAAAAGTCCGCAAGTTTCTCTATAAAAAGGTCAGACCGAAGTCTAAGAGAAAAATGATGAAATAACAATAATAATAATAATAATAATAATAATAATAATAATAATATAATGCATTCAACGCACATAAAGAAAATGTAATCATACGTAAGATAAAACTATTAACTGTATCACCTAAATATTTCCTTTGCTAACAATCGTATTAACGCTCTGAGTACTGAATACTCTTAGCTGAAGTGTTTAGTATGGACGAAATACTTTATTACTAATATATTTGTTTCGTTGATTGATTTTACTAACCACATTTAATAATAAATTATATTAAATAATTAAAGTTTTTGTTTTTTACATAATTTTTATTTATATATATTTGCATTTATATTGACAAATACGTATATGCGTCAACAGTCCACGCTGGGAATTTTTACTAAACGCATATATTATGCATCCATAGCACTCAAAAGATCAAAAACCTAAAAAAAAAAAGTCATTATCTTTATTTTTATATCTTTATATAATATTTATTACGGTACTCTTATAAGTTTTTAAAAGATTTAAAATTTTACAATACAACTTTCTTTTTATCTGATGAAAAAAGACTAATTGCCACATATCAAAAGATGTATTTTTACTTTAACAATCCATTTCTTAAAATATCATATGTGCAGATCACATGTATTAGAAGTGAAACCTTCTTAAAACCAAGCTTCGAGAGAATGAGTCGAATACAGAGTATCAGGAGTAAGATAATAAATAAACCTTACAATTATCTTACTCCTGATACTCTGTATTCGACTCATTCCCTCGAAGCTTTATTTAATTTTATGCACGTTTTTAGGATTGAGCATGCACCGTGTGATCTCTAAAGTGTGTGTTTGGCTTCTTAATAAAGGGATAATAAATAATAATGATTATCATTATTATTATTATTAATAATAGTATTAACCATATGACGCAGAGCCAGTTTTGAGTGGCTATTTCACACTTCCATAAATGGTAAATAAATACGTCTTTGTGATACGAGTCTATAACGAGTTCATTTCATTACATCGATTATTAACAGCGTTCTAAGTGTTACCTATCATTTACATTATAAGAAAATTATAATACAATACAAATAATGAAATATTGGTTAGATTCAAAACGTGTGTTTATTGTGTTTGATGTGTTTATGTCAGAGTTGATAAGATGTATTAAGATTTTGAAGAAAACTTTAAATTATATAAATTAGCTCTAATGATCTTGACTTTGCCAACATGTAGAGGGTCACTATTCTCAGTAAAAACATAAAGGTTTTAAATGTCATTCGTTATTTATTTAAAAAATATTAACAAAATTTTATTAAAAATAATATAATTTGTTTAACTCTACTTACCATTATAAAGTAAATCTAACTAAATTTTTATTTAACAAATTTTTTTAGTACAACGATCGTGTATTTTCATAGTTTTTTTTGAATGATTGTGCAATGTAAATTATAAAAGTCTATTATAAAAGCATTTACATTTTTATAAAAAACATTCTTTTTTCATTATGTATTCATATATGAAAATATATTAGCTCTTTGAAAATTTTCCTCAAAACTGTGTAATTTCTCAAAATAATTTTTCAACGTGTATATGTATAATATATTTTTTCAAATATTAATTCGTAAAATTTTGAAAGATATATACCATATTTTGCTTTTAGAAAACGAATTGCGTCAAAATGGTTGCATCTTCTTTGGGGTACAGTTACAGAAGTAAATAACAAATTCTACTTTCGCCTATCATCACCAATATATTACATATAAAATAAATAAATATATATATATATATATATGATACCGTATTTGTCTATGTATGTAAATATAAAAGAAGTAAATATTACGTTTTTAGTGTAAATTTTTTTTTAAAGTCGTTAACTATTGTTGTTCATTAACTTTTGATGAAATTACAAACAAAATGCTATAAAGTATTAATTATATCTCATTAAATCGATTGTAAAAATTAACGAAATATAATTAACAATAAGTTATCTTAATGTATTAATAAGAAAAAAAGTAATGAAGTCTTCGAAATTTGTTTAACTAGATTATTATTATCATTTGCATATTAATTACTACGTAATCTATAATAGACCGAATATAATTTTACGATATAGAAAATGTATTAATCTACGATCAACACAATCATTCTTCGAATGAAAAAAAAATAAAATAGAAAAATTTCTTTAAAACTTCTAGAGAAACTTTTTTTATAATAGTATCAATACTATTTCCACATAATTGATCTAAATACATTAAAATTCATGAAAGATCGAGTACGAGGCCTTCGAATCTTTCTTCAAATTGTGAAAAGAAATGAAAATTCTTAAAAACTATATAGATTTCGAAATTCTTAAATGGAAGAGGTAAGGGAATCGCGTTCTCGTCCCACAATCGACAGATCGGTGGTATAGAATCGACGTAAATACTCGGTTGTTTCGTTCAAAGAGACAAGGTTATATTATCTCTTCGTAGGATCGTGCGCCGGATCCATGGTATACATATGTTACACGTTCTGGTACAATAGTCAGAGAGTAAACTATAGACGAACATTCGTACTGTACTACGATTTATCTTCCAAGTTTCTCTTCTTTTCCTTTTTCGAAAAACTATCTGGCTCTCTTAATCGTTGTCTTGTTTTCTTTTTTTCTTTCTCTCTCTTTTTTTACAAACATAATTTTTTTCACACAAATCACAAGCTCTTGGCTATCGATTTATAGACCGACTTTCACAAGTCGTTCGATTTAAAAAATTTCTCTAGCAGAATTAATCAGTGCCAAGCGAAAACTAGAGAGAAGGTCAACGAACGTAAGTACTCCTATCAATTGATTAAACTCTCTTTAATAAGGCGAACGTCGAAAAGTTGGAAGAAAAGAGAAAGAGCATGCTTTTAAAGGACGTCGATCAATGATCGAGGAAGAAAATCTGGAAGTCGCAAAATTCAATACGCTAATGGCTATCAAGCCCCTTCCCAAATATCGGCCAACCGGTTTGCAAGGTACACTTCGACAAAATAAAATGACGTGCTTGAGCGTTGACGTGCGATTGGTAATCGTACTCGTTAATACATACCGCGTAAACGAACGTAAAAATAAAAGGGTGTACGCTAACTGGGAAAGCAATACGACCTTCCTTTCTTCATTTTTTTCCTTCTCTCTCTCTCTTCTTCTTCTTCTTTTCTACTCATTCGTTGTTTTAAGCTTTCTTCAGTTTTCTCAAGTAACTCTTGTTCCACTAATCTCTTCTTCTTCTTTTTTCGTCATCGTCGTACTAGTCTTCGTCTTCACGATGATCAACGTCGAACCTCAGCACTTTTTACGTTTTTCTTCCAGCAGCAGTAGCAGTGGCAGCAGTAGCAGCAACAACAACAACAGCAGCAGCACTACCACCAACACCAGCACCAGTATTTCGGTCCACTTCACATTCAGACAAGCTTCGAACGGACGTCAGCCATCATCGATCGTTCTGAGCACATCGATATCCGTCAGGTTTTCCGGCCTCTTAACGTGATTCCTTAGAAGGCCTTTCATCTTTCAAATGTCGGATTTCGTGTGCTCCGTTTACTTCTATCCGTTCTTATATATCACCAATGAAAAGGGAAGCTTCTGCTATCAGTCGAAATGAAATCTTTATTTGATCTTTTTTAAAAAAAAATTTACCCACCCATTGAAAATTCTAATCTCCAATCTAAAGTCTGAAAATAAAACTTCTTTTAGGTAGAACTTTTAAATCATTAAAGAAAAAGACCAAATATTTTAATTTCTTGCTTACTTCTTTTCTTTAACGCTTGAAATAGAACATTTAAAAGTTTACAAATTAATGTAAATCATCCTTTATTATTTTATATATATTCAATACTAATCAAATCCACATTATTCATTGAATATTTCCAAAGATCCCTCCTTTCTTAATAAAAACTTGAAATTTTCGAATGTAACACGAGCCTTATAAATAGTTTCATCCCTTCGTAGAAAAGATAATCGAACGGATCCATCCCCTTGTAAACGATATCTCTTCCTCCTTTCTTCGGACCTTACCACCGACTTGGAAAATCACGCAACTTCAAGTAGGCAAAGCCTCACTCAAAGAAGATGAAGAAGAAGAAGAAGAAAGAGAAAAAGACGTCTACTTCAGAAGCGAGATATCAACGTGTTTCGCTCGAGTAGTTAGTACTCTTGGCTTGCAATGCACATTCAACGAAGGTCCACTTATGCATTTTCCCTATGTAATCTTTTTCTCTCTCTTTCTCTTATACTTTCTTCCTACTCCCTCAAACTCGTACCTTTCAAAGAGAAAGAACGAAAAGAACGTACACGGTCCCGCGTGCCAGCCTAAGTTAAAGCTTGACTCTAAATTATTGCTATTCTCGGAAGGTTAAAGTTCTCTTTCCGTGGGAGAGATATAGAATAAGAGAGGATTTCAAAAAAGAAAAAAAGAAAAAGTGTGGATCATGCTAAAGTATCTGCGACATTTCGTAAACATGAAATCAATTTTAATACCGCTTGTCTCTATCTTTCGTGTGTGTATGCTTGTATGTGTCTTTTTTTCTAACATGTATAATTGTATGCATCTATCTCTCTCCCTCTCTCTCTCTCTCTCTCTTTATTTCTATTTCTACTTTTTTCTTCTTTTTCTTCTTCTTCTTCTTCTTCTTCTTCTTCTTCTTCTTCTTCTTCTCTCATACACCAAATAAAAATGGCCAACATGGGCTGCTGTGTGGCCGAATGAATTTATTTATAAATCTCGTAGCGTTGGCTTCTTTGAATCGTCCTTACCACAGCGCATATATATGTATGTATATATTTACAAGATGATCCAGCGAAGACTGTTGCACGTCCAGATCGTTTCCGCGCCTTTACATTAACGATTAACATCCAAAATTAGTCACTGGTGTATTGCTATATTTGGATAATTTGTAATTCATGGATTATCGGATTATATTATTTATATACAGTGACTCAAACAATTGATCAAATGTTCTCACAGTTTTTAAATTTTTACATAGCTTTCGAAATTCACATAGTACAGAAATAATTTAAATATGTTACACATTTTACATAACTTTTGTTGTTTATATAGTACAGAAATAATTTAAATACGTTGCATATTTTAAGCAAAATTAAAGAAAATTAACAAATCCGGGATTTGATCAATTTTTTGTGTCTGGGAAAAACGAAATTTTAGTACTTCATATACCCTCTTTTAGCTTTCAATACGGCTTTTATGCGTCTTGACATGCTATCTACTAAATTTTTACACTGTTAAGGCTTAGTTTTTTTTCTAGCGACTTTTACTTTTGATCACAATTCAATAATACATCTCGAATTATGATCGAAATTGACAACTGCTCTTCTCAGTAAACCCCATAGGTGTTCTATTGGGTTCAGATCGGGAGACTATGGGGGAAGTCTAAAAAAGTAAATTCATGAGCTTTAAACCACTCTTTGGTAATTTTTTTCTGGTGTTTAGGGTTGTTTTCGTGCTAAAAAATGACTTCTGCGTTTTTATCCCATTTTGCCAAGCTTCCAATTAAACTTTTCTACAGAATCGATGTGTATGATGTTGCAGTCATTCGACCTTCAATTTTTTTAACGCATCTGACGACCACACTGGTCATGCAAACCTAATGTACAAAATATGACCTCATCGAAACTTGCCGTCTTAAATATACAGTGTTGCGGAAAGTATTTCTTTTCATCTCCATGGCCTGAAAACAAAAGTTTCTGGCGCATGGTTTTTAATCTCATTCAACACGATTTCACACAACACGGCATTTTCTAGGAACCTATTTACCGTGTTGTAGGAGGGTTACCTGTATTATAAAATATAATACGATATAAAGTAGATGATTCATAATTGCAAATAATACATATAATCTATTTAATTTAATATAACTAGACGTTAATTTATACATTCTTGTTTCAATTTATATCGATAAAATCTAAATAAGCTTATTGTTAATAACTTAACATGACCTCATGTTCTGATACTTTTTAACACGAAACGTAAACAACGTGATCGCACTGTGTGACACTCGAACGTTTATAAGTAAATGAAATATAAATTTGACAATGTTAGCATTAAAGAATTAATCGATAAATATCTAAAATTTTTATTATTTAAAAAATGTTGATTCATCATTATAAAATATTTAGTTATGGTAGTAGCATTTATTTTACAATATATGATAAATATATTAATTCTAAAATTATTTTTCTATTATACTTAATATGACTTTCCTAGAAATCTACCTTTTTAACCTGAAATGTTCAACATATGCTTAATATCAGTTACAGATACATAAGGTATTTTACCCTACTGACCAATTCTTTGAAATAAATGAAACAAACAATGATGTTTTAGAGAACATTTTATTACTAGCATAAATTATTTACGTAACAAGTTATGTGACTGACACTATGTATTCTACACAAGTTTCCTCTATTATCAAAGCTATAGATAGCGCGTAACCACAGATATCTCATAACCGGTTAAGTCACTTTTATATCATACTCTTACACATAATACACTTGTGCTTAAAAATATATTGATACACATATATGTATGTATACATATAATATAATCTATTTAAACATCTCTAGAGTATGTATTTTTTTTGTTTTCTATATAATTCGTGCAATTATTCCTGTAACTTAATTATAATTCATTACTTCTAATTCGCGTTATAATTATCCGGAATCTTTTTCTCTTCTAACTCTTACCCTTTTCAATCATCGAAAGTAAGAAACTGAGTAAAACCTTAACTCGATAGTCTGAACTCATTGTCAGTCACTCTCCCTTTAACCTTGCTTTTCTCCATAACTTCCTCATCCTCATCTTTCATCCTCTTATTCTTTTACTTCCCTCGACAGCTGGCCGCACCACCCTCCGATCCTATACCGCAGCCCGCCTCTCACCTGGCTCTTTAGGTCTAACAAGAAAATTTCATTAAACTCACGCGTGGCCATAAATAATCAGCACTTCGATACGAATACGCTGATGTGTCCCCTAAGAATCAATGGTATGAAGAAATGGGGAGAGTATTCAATAACGCATTTACTATTAAGAATAGCGACTAATAAAAAGAGAAAATAAGAAAGAGAGAAAAAAAGGGATAGAAAAAGGTAAGTTTATTTATTCATTTTGGTTATTATTTTCATTACAAGTGAAATAAAAAAATAAAATATATGTAATGAGAACGTGAAGAATAAGATAAAAAGAATGAAAGAATTTATTTGATCTCTCTTCTTGGATAATATTATAGTTATTAATAAAATAAAGATAAAACGCGCGCGCGCAAGAGAAATGAAAATGAGACAGAAAACACAAATGGTGAATTTATTTAACTTTTTAGTTGTTATCTTAATTTTGACACAATTTTAATAAAATAAAAATAATACAAAAAAATTCTACAATTGAGAATGAAAAAGAAAAAAAAAGGTAGACATTTTGAAACATTCTCGTACATATATAGAATGAGTGAGGTGCAGAGAGATGCGAAGGAGGCTCGAAGCCGTAATATACATCGTGTTATGGTCGCTGTTAGCACCGTTAAACTAGCTTTTACTGTTCCGCCTTGCCTTTGAGCTCGTGCCGGCTAGTCGATCGTAGCAGCTGAGGTCAATAAAATGCGTTCTCCATAAAATGCCGTAGAGCTCCCTGACGCTTACCAATGGTGACGACCAAGTAAATGACGATAACCTCGATCATGGTCGAAAGACGAATAAAGGAATTCATCTTAATTCCAAATTATTTATTCATCGAGAATCTTAACGCGTTTATAATGCGAATTTGCAAACTTCTTCCTACAACGGTATTAAAAAATATATATCGTAAAATTTTCTAAATGCATAAATTTTTAAATTTTTATCTTGATAATAAAAAAAAAAATTTTTAATTATTTTTAATTATTATAGATTTATTTTTATAAACATTTCGATGTGGTATTCCATATGGTATCATTACAAAAAAATTAATTACTTTGAATTATAAATAATTAGAAATAACGATCAGATGAAAAATTATATTTCTCCGTTTTGTAGAAATCTTTCATGTTCTTGTGTTGTATTTTTTATAAGATATTGAAAAAAAGCAGTAAGCAAAAATCCCGAAAAATATGAAGAAAATGATATTTAAATATAAAAATAGAATTAAGATCCAAAATATTGGATCTTAACAATATTATTAAAACAAAGACAGTATGGTCACGTAAAATTTTGCAAACAAACAAAATTTTCACGGTGATCAACTGGCATTCCATCACTCACCTCTCAACGTCTTTCTACTTGTATGATAGAGAAAAAAGACAGAGAAAACTTCTTGACGACAACATCGTAAATCATCGTGTCGACTGTAAAATCCGTACTTCACAACGTTTCATGAATATCATTTGAAAAAGTGATCTCTCCTTTTTTCTGTCTCATTGTCGGTGTAAAAAAAAAAGAAAAAGAAAACAAATAGAAATATAATAGTTCTAGTATATCAATATATCAAGGAAATTGAATTTATATGTCTGCATACGCAAAGCTCTAACTATACATCATAAATAAATCGCTAGTTTAAAATAATATATCCTTTAAGAAACATCAGAAGAAAGATCTCGCTGAAGAAATTAGCTTTAATTTTTCATTTTCGTCTTTTTCATAAGAAAACATGTAAAACTTCTTAACCCAGACGACACATATGTCCTTGACAGTGAACGTATTTTAAAAACGTTCCTTTTTTTTACCTCCTACTCTTCCTCATTCCCAAGCATCACTACCAGCAACAGCCGCATCCGTTCGCGGTTTCGATGCACTTTCGTTTATTGCCAGGACCAGTGCCGACCGTTCCTAAAAAGATTCGTACGATTAACCCGAGTGAAGATTTTCCAATAATCCGCCGCTTTGATGTCTTGCCCGTGAACACCCGTCGGCGGTACCGCTTCTGTACTTTTATTTTAGAACCACGCTACAAAACAACATTGAAAGACGTTCAAGATAAGAATGTTACTTTCTTTCCAGCTCTGTGAACAATTCTATTCAATTAGATGGGAAGTTAAAATATTCATTTTCGGATGTATTTGAAATTTATTAACAATTTACGATTCGATATGCAAAATATTCTATGCGAAGTATTACAAAGATGACAAAAAAATAAATATGAAAACATGCGTATTCAAAATCGTCAAATAAAAATAACAATTATCAAATAAGATTTCTATTTATTAATTATTAAATAATTTTTAACATTTTACATGAATACTTGTTCGCACAGTAGAACTGAAATAATGCATTTTTATTTGGAGCAAGGTAATTTCTATAACTCGTAACGAACTTTAAGCAACATAAAATGTCAAAGTGTTAATAATTATATTATAATAAAAAACAAATAATTTGCCTTTAATAAATATTAAAAAATAATAATAGTTAACTGAAAGTATAAATAACTGGAATTTTATTGTACCATAATTATATGTAATAATACATCATATTATACTACGTACAATTGGAATAATAATTAAAGTAACGAGCATAATATACGATAATAATTTAAAATCATTAAAATTCTTCGTTACAGTAGAACTTTACTCGTTTCCAATGCATTAAACGGAATAAAAAAAAATAAAATGAATAAAAAAGAAAAACAACAACAAAAAATTATACAAAAACTTCGCTTTAGTGTTTATCATCGCGGTCTTATGAATTTAAATTAGGTATTATCGCTTTTACCGTGACTTTTACAACATATAACTTACATTAGTTGTGACAGCTCAGTGACGGCACAGAAACCACAAAATGACTCGACCGGTATGCGAGTCCTTTTCGACTCGGTCGAAAGGCAACCGCGATGGAATAGCGAATACCGATCGTAAATGCATACCACTTGCTCCAAATACTTTTCCTCGTATACCTTGAAAGTGGTTTACGGTTTTGTCCTCGTCGTCATCGCTCTTCCATGGGATCGTCATTAACCAGCTGCTAATTATTATTCGCGGGGACGTACGACGAGCCCTTCCATGCGTGTATCCCGTTAAGTACCAGTACTTTTGCTACGGTACTCGAGGGTAAAGTGCCTTGTTGCAACGCTGTTCATATACTGCCAGTGCGGCGGAAGGATTCCTGTTTACCCTACAAGATGCAGCTCCAACCGCGGGGTCGCCTCATTTCCAATAATTATCAACTCTTCAAATTAAACGAATCATTATTAAAACGTTACTCATCGGTACTGGTCCTCACAGTATCCTGATTTTTCAATTGAACGAAATCACTTTTTTATGCTTCAAATGTAAACTTCAAATTTATGATTACTTTCTCAAACACAATAAATAAATCATATATTTATCAATTTCCACAAAGTTTATTTTTCATTTTTTAGTGTTTATTTATTTATTTATTTTACGGAATAAACCGATTAATACATACATAATTAAACAAAATTAGGAGTAAAGAACATAAAGTAAAGATTATAACAGACGATTCAGACGGTATTTCATATATGACATAAATTGATATTAAATATGGATGCCTCACTTGCCAAATCAATTGTAACTCCATTTTCTGAATTTTATTAAATTTTAATATCAAAGCACTTAAGTAACTTCTAACTATATATATATATTCAAAACAAATTTCTCTAATAATAAGTATTAACACCACTAAATAACAAAATTTTTTTAGCCATTGAATAATAAATAATTTATTTTAGAAGCCAATCTGTTTAACTCAATCCGATAATGTATTTAAATCATAATAAAAATCTAGCTCACCCACTGCACTCTTTTCCTCTGCTTCAGAGATATCTGAAAGTTGCTCTTTCAATTTAATTGTATCCATTAGACGACTGTTATCGCTCACACAAACCAAGTACGTCAGCATGGTCTACAAGTGGGGCTCCTCACTCGCTATCTTCCACTTCCATTAACTAACAGTTTCTGTTACTGAAGGATCTCGTGGGTCTCAGGAAATTTCTTCAAGTCTTCTAAAGTATATAAAGATTTGTGCTAAAAATTGGAAAAAAAATAATAATATTCAGACTCCTGTACCGGACAAAACAGAAATATTAAAACTGTTTTAAGTTTATTGAAATTGCTTCAAAGTACAGAAATACAAGCTGAATCAATTAAAATGAAATTTCTAGTAAGTGAACACAGTTACTTGCCAAATGATTTACAATTTGCTATTATCGAATCTCAAGCACACAAAAATCAGAACATTTTTTCGCCAGATGACTGGTATAATAAATGTATCAGTAACAGAACAGTTATTTTTCATTTTTGCTAAAATTTTTAATAAAACATATATTTATATAATGAAGTTTTTCCGTAATAAAATAGTATATTATGTAACTAGTGCGAAGTTGCCGATTGCCCACGAGAGCGAAGTTGAGCGCACGAGCGAAGCGAGTTTTCGCTATTTTTTATTACGAATGCGGGGACATATTTGGTACATAATTGGGGTCCAGGGGCAAAGCCCCGGCGAGGGATGGGGGGCGAAGCCCCCCCTCTCCACAAAATAATATTGAAAAAGTTAAAAAATTGTAAGTAAATTTATTTGCATAACGGAACTTCGTTTTTTTTAAACAACGGAATATCGTTTCCCTCCAATTTCCGAGTGAAGTTTCCTTTCACCAAGATCGATAGAGTATTCAAACAGGAAATAAAATAAATGAAGAACTAAATATTAATCTTATCGTCTAAGATAGCGTTTTTAAACAAGAAATAAAATAAAGAAAAAACTACATATTAATCTTACTGCCTACAGTATTGACACTATAATTGTGTTCTGTTTATCGTCAATTGTCGTGTGGTAAGTATAATTTGGGTGCGACAAGTAAACTTTTCGTATTCAAATTGATATTTATTTTACTCAAAACGCGTGTTCAGTCCAGTCAAATTAGTCAAAATTAGGTAAGAATCTCGGAATTTAAGATACCAAGCTATAAACTCGTATAAACTTGTATTTTGACATTCTAAAAGTTGTCTCAAAACCTACATACGATAGGATGTCCGCGACTATTAAAATCCTAAGGTCAAACGTCACAAAAATCGATTTTTTGCAAATATCTCATTTCCTATGGGTTTTTCGCTATTTGTATTTATTATCAATATTGTAGAGGATTAAATTCCCTACAACTTTTGTTTAAAAAATTTTTTTATACGTTGAATCGTTTTCGAGATAGAGGGCGGAGAGCGCGCGGTTAGAGCATCACTTAAGGTCAACCGGTAGTCCCGGTCAAAAACACGCCATATAAAGTTTATTAATTATTGATAAATACATAATTATTAATAATTTTCATTTCTTATTAACCATTACATKATAWTTAATAATTWTTTTMMTTAWYTAWMTATYTWTMWWT
>NW_015149071.1:95005-112852 GCF_001465965.1 Polistes dominula | reverse complement strand
AWWKAWARATAKWTARWTAAKKAAAAWAATTATTAAWTATMATGTAATGGTTAATAAGAAATGAAAATTATTAATAATTATGTATTTATCAATAATTAATAAACTTTATATGGCGTGTTTTTGACCGGGACTACCGGTTGACCTTAAGTGATGCTCTAACCGCGCGCTCTCCGCCCTCTATCTCGAAAACGATTCAACGTATAAAAAAATTTTTTAAACAAAAGTTGTAGGGAATTTAATCCTCTACAATATTGATAATAAATACAAATAGCGAAAAACCCATAGGAAATGAGATATTGAGTATGACATTTAGATAAGTTAATAGATAATTTATTAATCACATATAATTCATGCAATCTATTGAAATCTTCTTGCATCAAATAAGCATTTAGAGAGCTGGCAATACAATTAAAAATTTTCTAATCATCTACATATAGCAGGAATTTAGAGTTATAAAATACATGACTGATACCATTAACAAATAGTATAAAAAGAAGCAGGCCCAGATCAGAATCCTTCGGAATCTAAGACCTAAACCTACGTTACTTTAATTGCTTTGGAAAATAAATTTATAAATTTAATTATTTAAGATTTACTAGACAAAAAACTAGTTATCCAAGATAGGAAATAGCCATTAAACTGCTAGCAGTTGCAATTTATCTAGTAATACGATTGATTCATTGTATCGAAAGCTTTACTGATATCAATACATGCAGCATCTACTTATTTAAAGGCCTTTTTCAATGTGCGGAGTAAAAAAATTATAGTATTCAATTAAATTGGTAATTGGTGATAATAAAGTGACCAGCAACAAATCCACGTTGCTGATTTGTAATAACATTGTTACGTAAGGAAAAGATAGTTTCCTACTGACTAAATCTTCCAAATCTTAAGTATAGTACTTTGAATACAAATAGGTCGAAAATTTAAGATCGATCATTATGTATTGAATTAACCGGGCAAGTTTTTAATAATGCAGAAAAAATAGCATTCGACAGAGAGTTGTTGAAAATTAACTACAGGATTCTGAACATAAGAAAATTACTCGACTTAAGAAATATAGGAAGAATACCATCGAAACTCAAACTGCAATTAATTCTAAGATTTTTAATTACATGAGAAAAGTTTATCAATTCCAATTGAAAAACTAAATATATTAATGTTAGAGGCAGGAACATTATATTTATTTTTTCTCACAAGCCAGATGTAGAATTATTATATAAAGTTTCAAAAATTTCAACAAGTACATTTAAGATCGATAAATAGTCATCAAAACAGTTAATAGCTTTCAAACACGTTTGTAATGATTTTTGTAGTTTGATTAGATGAGTTTATTCTTTAGAAAACCGAGATTGAGATAATGTAATTAATATATGCCCAGAGAAGAGAAATAAATTAGTCAATTACATAATGAAGATGAAAATAGATGAACTGAACAGTTTCATCTACCGTTAGACCCGTTATTATATTTTCCTAATCAGTTGATGTAAAATATTATAATTATCACAAATTTTACCTTAAAAAAGTTTTTCTTAAAAATAAAAGACAGTATAGGTTTAAATGAAGCAAGAATAAGAATAGAAATCTCAATAGGAAGATGATATTTATCAGGAAGTAGATAAGGGTAAGGTAAAGGTAGAACAGAAAATAATATAATAATACATGAATAGTAAAAAAAACAAGATTAAGCAAACAATGTAAATTTAGGCGGCTATTTAACTGTTTTAGGCTGAAAAGATTATAATAAACAGATATTTCGTGCATATCTTGAGACAAGACATTGACCTATAGATTGATGTTTGGTAAATTATTTTCATCATTAAGTATAAGCATGTAAGAAATCTTATAATCGTCAAAATAAAAATGTTAGAGCCAGTGTTCAGCAAGAGAACTTTTTCCATAATTTTTCCATGGGCTTCATATATGTAGATGTATATGTATATGTATGTAGATGTAGATGTATGTATGTATGTATGTATGTAGATGACAGTGCACAGTGGAATATACATGCTACTATTAATAATCGATTTGAACTTAAAGAAAACTTTAAGAAACAGTTGCACAATCTGTTATAACGTGATCTTTAACTAACAACTAAAGATCTGTTTATTCACAGTTGTAAGAACGCCTCTCTTAAAAGAGCTGTTTAAACAGTTTCCATCAGGCCTATAAACATTAAAGTTCTTTGAACTATTGTAAATTCATAAATAGAGACACTTTAACAAGGTTATGTTTCTACATAAATTATTATATCGTAATTAATAGACAACACGGACATCTAATAATATTTGCCAAGTACATACATCGAGTACACGTGAATTTTGTATAGAAGTCATTTTTTTCTATTCTCATAGTTTATTTTAAAAGATATCTAAAAGTATTGAAAATCTCTATGCTATTAACGTATAAAAAAGTATGTACTCTCGGTAATCCTTTTAATATTAAAATAAAAGGTTGATATATATGTGAGGGTGGATGGGAGGAAGATGAAGAGTGAGAGTGCATGGTATGCATGAAACAATCGATGGACGTTGAAAGATTTGTGAATACGTGCAGCGATATGAGTGTGAGTGCACGCAGCAGTTGAGTGTGAGTACATGTAGCGATATAAATATGAATGTGTGTGGCGGAAAGGAAGGCGAAAGAAGGGAAAGAAAAGCGAGCGTGCATAGCGATATCATCTGATGTTATCGTTTGGTAAGCGCCCCGAAGTCTCTCGAATATTCCCGAACCGGAAATCGGAAAGAAGTCCTTTGTTTAATTGATTGGGAATAGTCTAGAGATTTCGAGAAGGATTGACGGAAGTGATTAAGACCACTGGTGGGATGAATGCGTATATAAGCACGGCGGAAAAAAGCAGCGAGCGCTTTCTTGATTCAGTACGACTAGTTATGAGTGAACAAGTGTGAACGAGTGCAATTACGAGTTTGTGATCTCTAACTATTATTACTTACTTTTTATTTCGATTTATATCTCTTTATTCTTATTACATTAAACCTTAACATTTAAGTATTTGTTTTATTGTAATAAATACTTCTTTGAAATTAAATAAATATTACATATATTTGAAGGTGATTTTTTGTATATAATATTCATTTCGAACTGACTTAGAAAGTGTACCGATTGGCGCTGAAAAATCGACTTTTTGACGAAAAAAAGTAGATTTTTTATTCAAAGTTGCGCTATTTTCACAAAATTTGATTTAAAAAGAAATCCGTATGTATTTCCATAGATAATAGTACATAGTTTAAGAGTTTCTTTCGTTTTTTATTCCAGGTGTTATACTTGTCCAGGTATGAGTCCGCCCGTTTTAGCCAAAAAAAAACAGGATTTTGTTCAGCCACGAATACCGACGCCATTTTGTATCTAAAATATATGAAAATATTTGTTTACATAGTTCAATATATGATTAACCCCTTGACCTACGCGATATCTTAACGTAAGTAACCACTTTTCGCTACCATAAAGGACTACCGGTAGAATGATTGTTCTGTATATCTTGATTTTTAAGTGGCTAGACAGCAACCGCGAACTGAGTAATTTATTAACCGAATAGAAACATGAATTGCCTAAATTGATTCTTTTCTTTAGTTCTTCATTTATTTCATTCGTTTGGTTTATGATAAATCCTAAATACCTAAAGTTGCTGACCTGTTCAAAAATTTTATCCCGGACGACCGAAGTTCCAATACTAAGCACATTCTGAATTCTATTGGTGACCATATATTCGGTTTATAAGTAAATATAAGATTTTCTTTTGATAATCTAAAATATAAAGTATATAGTATATTTCATATTTAAATTTTAAGTATAACAAAATAATAAACAAAATTTTTATTTTGTCCTACTTGAATTTTGTCCAATACAGTAAACACATATACATAATCAGGTATTATATTAAAGAGCTGTATCTGAGAAAGGAAAAACGTTAAGAAATAAGAGACAATAAAAAGAAGGCCAAAAATCATAATCAAAATCACCGTTTGATTCTGAAGCAGTGCAATCTCGTTTTTCAGTTTTTGTGTCGAAAAATCCCAGTACATTTCGAGAGCTATGACAAAGTATATTTGTCACTGCTATCAAAGTAGCGTTAAACAAACGTTATCGTGCTGCTTAGGTTTTTTCACACTCGATTAAGACAAGCGCTATCACGCTGTTCGGGTTTTCTCGACCGTGCTCTTTTAAAAGCCTCTGGAACTCAAACGGTTAAGGAGAAGTTAAAGTCGAATAGGAAAATACATACAGTGGTAGATATTCTTTAGACAAAGAGAGAAGGTTTGAAAAAGATAATAGAAAAGGAAGGAAAGAGGGAACAAAGTGAAAAAACAATAGAACGAGCATATGAAAGAAATGAAAAAGCAAAAGATACAATAAGGAACATGGTAAAAGGGATGATGAGAGAAACGATGAAAGAGTTTGGGAAAGAAATTATGAAAGAGGATAGTAATAAGGACGAGTGGAGAAAAAAGAAGAAAAGAATGATAAAAATTAACGGAGAAAATATGCAAAGTAGGGGAAAAACTTGTAAGAGTAGAGGAAAAGCTTGTTAATGTGGAGGAAAGAGATGGAAGAATTAATATAAGGAAATAAGGGAATGACATGTGGAGAGAAATGAAAACAATCAAAAGGAAAATGGTTGGAAGAAAAGAGAAGAAAGTAAAAATAATATCATGATCAAAGACCTAAAGGTAAATGAAAAAATTTTAGAAGAAAAAATAAGTAATTTTTGGAAAGAAAACTTGAAATGATACTTAAATGGCATAAAACAAAAAAAAAGGGAAGAGAAAACGTTGAGTTTCTATTTGTGAAACTGGTAAGTTGAAAAAAACAGGAGGTGATAGGGAGGAAACATACATTAGGCTTATAAAGAGAATATACATACATCACGATTTGACGTATAAAAAAAAAAGGATACTAGAAGCTTTTAGAAAAAGGTCAGAAAACTGAAAAGAGAGTGAAAAAAAGTAGAAATAGACTGCAAAAAATTAGATATAAAGGAAAATGATTTACTAAGATAAAGACAAGGGATTAGGCGAGGTACAAATACATTAGAAAAGTAGATTTATTAGAATAGCTCACAATCAGTAAAAATTTTCTAGGTCAAAAGCTGATAGCAAGAGCAAGACGTAAGAATCTCGAGAATTGAAATAAAGATATTGAAACACAATGTAAACTATTTAAAATGTACGATTTATTTAATGATTCATTATTAATGAGAGTTGAATAACTAGCAGAAGTTCGGAATATCTAACAAAAGATTATAGAAAAATAAAGAAAGGTATTAACCTGGAAAGAATAATAAAGGAACGCTTGAAATTAGAATTGTGTTAGGGTCAAAAATGTTACAACAAAAACGAAATTAGAAAAATAAATAGAAAAACGTAAAGTATAAGTTAAAGTATAAGCTCTTCTTTTAGTCCCATATTTAACAATTTCAATAATGAAATTACTCAATTTGTGTATATTAAAATATTTCATACATGTCACATACATTTGTTTCTGAACAAATTGCATTAGTTAACAAATTTTTAATGAAACGGTTTCCAATAAATACTTTTTTCATTTTCTATTCTTCCTTTCCACATTCCTCGTTAAGTCTTAAAAAAATTCTATGTCCTACGCGGAAGAAAGGTACATGTTTGAAAATGATATTAAGAGTCAAGTATTCGTTCTGAGAGACATGAGAAATGTATCCGAAGAACATAAAAAAAAAGAGAAAGCAAGAGACATGTAAAGAGTCTTCAGCATTTGAGAAAGAGCTAGATCTTGAAACGCTGCCAACTACCGAGTAGAACCTCGCTACTTCCTAATGTAACTGAATTTAATGAATCTTATTGTTAGTATACACTAAAATGTCGAGCTCGTTGACCTCGCGACACAGAGAACACCCTAACCGTAACTTTCCTTTGGAAGTATCTTCGTCATCGTCACACGCAACTAAGATGTTACTAATTCCGTATTAGAGCATTATTAATAACTACCTCCTGTGTGTAATTATATATTTTTCAAATCAAGCTGAATGAACGTAAATAAATTATTATTGGACGCAAGTAAAAATATATTTCTTTAATATTTTATTTGTTTATTTTTTCTCTTTTTTTTTTTTAAGTAAAAAGATTTACAATCATTAGTTAACAACTCATTAAAATCAGTGCCATAACCTGTAAAACATAGACAAGCATTTTTAAGATATATTTTGTACTTTTCTTTCTTGTCCGTCAAAAGGCTCTCGACTTGTTGCTAGATTCTTGTATAGTAACGTAAAACAGTTTGTCTTTGAGTAACCATAAAACGATGTAGATGTTCAATATCTAAAACAGCAGCAACCATACTCACATAAAGACTAAACGCATTTTTTGCTGTAATAAAACTCTATTGCAAATACGAACTTTATAAATCTCACTTCATTGTTTAAACCAAAAAAAAAGGAAGAAAGTAATCGATCGTATGATCTCTAGCCCATGAAGTAATTCAATATAAAATTTATATCTGTGTAGAAATTGATATAATAATTCAAATCAATAAAGAAAAAAGATAAAGGAAGAGAGAAAGTATGATCAATGAGAGTTAAGAGAACAAAAGTTAGAAAAATTGGATAAATACCAAAGTATTAGAGAAAAATCATAAAAAATTTTTTACTAAATTAAGTCGCCTTCCGTTGAGACGGAATCTACCTTATTCTTCTCTTTCTCTTTCTTTTTTTTCTTCGTGACGATGTAACCGAAATGAAAGTTTTCCAATAAGAAAAGAAAAAACTAATCAGACGGGGTTCTCCGTGATATCAGACTGAGCTCAATGGTCCGTGTACCTGTAAGTTGTAGATATAAGTTGTAGATATACGCCTTTATCAGCAGGCCCTGTACTATGATCCTGATGTTCTCTTCCCTCTTTTGCCTTGATTCTATCCTTTCCTCCTTTATTTCTTCCTTTTTTCTTTCTTTCTTTCTTTCTTTCTTTCTTTCTTTCTTTCTTTCTTTCTTTCTTTCTTTTCTTCCTTCCTTCCCTCTGTTTTAGCATCTTTCAGAAAGCACACGAGATTACTCCATACGTAATGTACCGTATCGAGCCAACCCTGATTTCGTTTTCTGATCTTTAATCTCTACCCAACGTGTATATCGTATTCCAAAAAAGAAAAAACAGATAGAAATAAAAGTTTCCTTATTCCTGAATATAAATATGGAATATTAATACGTTTATATGAAAAAGGAAAAATTAAGAAAAATAAAATTACTATAATAAAAATAATTTTATTCGAATTTATTAAAAAATAATAAACATTGCATAATGATATTGAATTTGATAAAATATTAAATGTTCTTGTTTTGCTTATTTAAACGAATAATGATGAAGGATGAATTGCATTATAATTTGGAACGAAAAAAGAAAAAGAAGAAGAAAGAGAAACGAAAGTGAAAACCAACTCACAACGAACGTTTCCTGATAATTGTTTTTACGATCGTTTTAACCGTCAAGTATAAAAATCAAGATTCATGGAATGTTCACCCCACTCTTTATCTCAAATATTTTTCGAGCTGAGAAAACGAGACATGATTCACTCAGAGACCCTTGAAAGAATGAAGGATTAGTTTTACGAGAAACACGACAAAGATACGTCCTCCTTATCGGTAAACCAATAAGGAAGAACGGGGTAATCCGTTGGTTTACAAGTTAGGATAAAGGTTTGTTAAGGGTTATATACCATGTAAATAGGCGTGCTCCTTTCTTTTCGAACTTACTTGAAGATAGATGGCATACCATTGGAAGTACTTATTTCTTCACAAAAAATTTCCGTTATTTTACTGGATAAAATATTGAAATATCATTCAGAAAAAATATATTTCTTTTATTGTTAATTTAATTATTAAAGTACTTTATACACGAATAAGTTTTCCATATCATTCAGTGATTTAACAATTTTATTTTTTTATGCATATAACAAGAGAAATAAATTCTATATATTAAATCCGTTTTATGAGAATCACATAAGTTAAAAATATACACTATCGACTATAATTATTTTACCATATCGAAAAAAATACAAATTTTCAATATATCTAAAAGAAATAGATTACCAGTCGTTCATTTTTGTAACAAAATTTAAAAAATTAATCGGTGTTATTAGAAATCTACTTATATAATGGAAAAAAACTTGCAGAATACTTACAAAATGTATAGATTTTAACTTTATCAAAACAGCTATTTTTTACTAAGTAACTGAATTATATTGTATTATACAATAGTTATTTATATAATTATACATAATATCCTAACTAATAAACTGAATTATAGATGTGATTAAAAATTAAGTAATTAATATTATATTGAAAATATTATGTCTTGCCTAAACAAAGTTTTTTAGATAGATGACACATTAAGATTAAATGTAATTATTAACTTTTTGAACAATCAATTTATTTTCTATACAAATACTAAACAAAAATTAGATACGGCACTCATTTAAGCAAACTTTTTACTCATTTTTTAGTAAAATAATTTTTTATTTAGTAGTAAAATAATTTTTACTGATAGTGTATGCATTTACAAATACATATTTATAAAAGATGAAAGGATTTATTATAAATAAGCATTTAAAAAGATTTCTTTATAAGAGAATTCATGGATAAAATGTGTACAACCTCCGTGTGCAATAGAAATGAAACTCGTATTAACATGTGGAAAATAATCAAATAATCAATTGATTGATAATAAACAGTGAGTTTCTTTTAAAATCGTACACCTTTACGCTTCCAGAGTGTTGCTTAAAAACTATCGATATAATGTATTTAGAATGACAAAAATTTAGAAATAAATATATTAATATATCTTAATAACATATTTAACGAATTTTACTTGAAAGCTTTATTTATAACAAGTAAATAAAATAAATACGAAACTAATGTACAGAAAACGTCCGTACCTTAAAATCGTATATGATAATATAACAAGAAGAATATCAAGTTTTTTTATGTGTAACAATTGATTGGTCATCCTTTCTTTGTATTGTTATTTAAATATTTTTTAGTATCAGAACCAGTTTAATACCCATTAAAGTAAGAATAATACAAAGTATATTTGTTTAAAAATTATATATCTATTAATATCCTTGGAATATTAAACAATTTCAACTTGATATTTTATTAGACGAAAATTCTCAACTCAATGTCATCAGTGGCCACAGAAATGTTTATAAAAATATATTTTAGTTTAAACGATCAAAAATATTTGTAGACTACAGTACTGTGTTCAATTTACCTTAATTGATTGATAATTAAATGTGAAAGAAATATATATTATAACCTAAAAACGTGGAATATATAAGTTCAAAGTATGGTCCTCTTCAAAATCTATCGTTGGATCTTCTCTTTGTTCTTTACAAAAATGAGTTAGAATTTTTTTATTGATTTTTGTTTATATGACTTTACGAGGGCTATATATTATATATATATATATATAACGAAAATAATATTTGTAATAAACAGAATTTATTCGTCTGAAAGTCATATAAACATTTTTGATTCTTCAATAAAGGAATTTTAACCAACTTAGCGGACAATGAGTGAATTTCGAATAAGATGATACGTTGAACTTATACTCCGTACTTTTAAACTGCAATGAAAATTTTCTTCGATTAACCCTTTGACTGCTAAAGGCATATACGCTTTCACAAGTCTATCACTATATACGAAAAACGTAAATATACTCCCTAACGTATCCATCAATATATACGAAAGGCGTAAATTTATTATAATACTTTTTACTATTTTACAAATTGGCATGTGTATATTTATGGATTCCTCCGAGATCACGCCTCAGCCAAAAAATTAATTAACAATCATTTAAGGTATGTCGAACACTCTCAAGGTATATCATATTTCCACTCATTCTTCCATAATTAAAAGTATCTTGCAATTACTATCGATCGATGTATCTCATCGAGCACGCGCGCGCGCACACACACACCATAGACAATACACTAGACTTTTCATAATCTTTTTCAACTGTCAATCGACTGTGGGTTCTATCTCGTTATTTCTTTCTCCCTACCTCTATGCTCCCACTTTTTAAGTGGTGCATAAAAAGTGTTATAAAATATAAAAACGTTAGTCGATGATAATAGTATGTTACATATTTTCATCTCTAGTTATTTATAAAATATATTAATATTACCATAAAGATGCATATATTATTTTAATTTTATTTTGTATTTTTATCACTTAATTTTATTACTATTAATAAAGCCAACAATTAATAAAACTGACACGTATGATTAAGACGGTCGATTGTTTAAAACGAACTTTTTAATAATATTTTATAAAAATACTTAAACAAATTAATTCAATTTAGCAAAACGTTCAACATGTATTATAATATTTATTAATTTGTATAAATATTTGAACAAAATAGGAAATACGATAGAACATATGTTAAATATTACATAATATATATGTAATACACATAATTAATGAATAACAACACAGTACTATCAATTAATATACTTGACTAACAAACATAAGTTTCTCATAAAAGTGTACAATAAGTATAGCAATTGGTAGTATTACTTATACATTATTTGTCAAAGAATCGACCTTTTTTATGGCTTATTGTTACATTGATCCAACGATCAAAGAACGTCACTTTTATGTAGATATATTGAACATCGTCAAGTAGGTCCACCTTAGCAAAGGAAGAAAATCTTTTTCTATCTTTATATGTTTTTTTTTGTTAGAAGGCGCGATTTATAGCGTGCAGCGGCCCTCGCGCGAAGAAAGACTCGTCGTCCTTTGCCTGATGTTGCTCGTTAATTTTCGTCGCACGTGTATCACCCTTTGATCGCGCGAGTATGCTAATTGTCGTTCGCCGCCCACACTCACTCTCTTCTTACTCCATAGATAAGAGATAAAAAAGACAAGACGAATATTCTTTACCGCAACATTTGCCAGCAACATCATTCGCGAGAGGAGCTTAAATTATAATTTAGACAAAAATAAATAAAAATCCATTCTCTTGATATTATTGACAAATAGTATATTACTCACCTAGGGAGGTAAAGTAAGAAATGTCTCAGAGTACATGTAATTGGTGGCCGAGGCGAAGCTGAGGTCAACAAACATGTGCTCTGAGGCTTTCTTATTTACTGCCCATGGTGAGTATACATTTTTTCTGCTCGACGTAGGCGGAAAGCGGCAACTTCGTTTTGAACAGCGGGAGAAAAGTTGACGCTTTTCGTCCGGAGGGAAGAAAACAATCTTATCTTATTTTAATTCTTTTTTTTTTTAACGGAGTTGAGTTCGTTTATTCCATTTTGATATTAATGTTGGAAAATGATGTTATATCGATGAAATCCCATCGATATAGTAGTAATAATCCATATAATTAAGCAATTAATTAACATTGAAAATAAAAGTCTTCGTTTAAACGATAAAATTTGTATGGTTTTCATATATAAAAGATATAAAGAATACGTAATTACTAGATGAGAATTGCAAATGATAGAGATAGAGAATTAACGAAGTGAATGGATAGGAAGAAAGAACGATTATATACAAAAAGCACAGAAACTAAGAAGAGAGAGAGAGTAAAAGAGAAGACTGGGAAGGGTTGGTAGAAGAGAAGGAAATACTGAGAAAAGTACCGTAAAGATAGGTGGCGTACGTACCAATGTAAATATGAACGATCCATCCCGCACGATGTCGCAAACAGAGAAACTAGTACTCTATTTGATATCCCTGGGGCTCGAGGTCTGCATTTTCAGATTTACTGCGTGCGTGAATATGCCGACATGTGTTCGGCACTACGTGAAAAGGAAGTGGTGGGGAACTGAACTGTGTGAGGGACCCCATACAATGCTGTTCCCGTGAGGGAAGCGTTGCATCCCCTAATTAAGATTGGCCTTGTTTCAAGCGGCTCACGAAATGATTCGCTAATCTCTAGAGGCTGGATCGTACGACATACATATGAACTTATATATCGTACAATCGTTTATATGAATATTCGTTGGATGGTACGGTGTTCTTATGCCAACTAATCTCTGTAAATCTCTGCGAACTCTTTATAATTCTTCTTTCTTTACGCGTATTAGTTTCGAATATTACGAGGTTATCGAGGCATTAAAAATACGCTTGCCTTTAAAAAAGATATTCGTCGATTAATTTTCTTATCATTCTTGATTCTCCTAGTGAATAACGACTTTTTCAGATTTACTCTAATCCGGTGTATGAATCTATTTCGATGAATACGATAATCCCATGACGCGAACTCCACCAAAATATAATATAAATATATATATTACCAAAATATAAATATATATATAAACTAAAAACAAATATATTGCATGAAATATAAAAAAGTAAAGTCAAATGTATTATTATTAAAATTTGTAATATTCTAACTATAATTGTTATTTCTACACGTGATTAAAATTTTAAACAAAACGAAAGAAAGAAATAAAACAAACTATTGTTTGTTCGTTATTAATCGCTTCTATAATGTGAAAGATAATGAAAAATAGAAAGATATTCCCTGAGAGTAGAAGAAATTTGTAAAATTTTCTCAACACTTGTGTACTCTCCTCGAACATCTTTGAAAGTAGTTGTTGACTTCTCTAACAAGTGAGATTTGTTTGAGACATACCGAAGGCCCGAGGAAAACTAAAGGGTTGATCAAAATCATGGAGTTGATCCGTGGACATGGTTGTTAGAGACTGTAATCGATACTAATTAGCATTGTGCAAAGTTACGTTCGTACGATGGCCGGCGGCGATTCACATCATAAACGCACGCGTTTCAATCCCTTCTCTTTCTCTCTCTCTCTCTTCATTCACCTAACATACCTAGCTGCCTGCCTACCTACCTACCTATCCCACTTATAGCTTTTAATACTAAATATAGTATACACGATTGTACATCGTATTGTGGGCTTTTGAAGATTTATCCCTCCATTATACTGCCGCTCGTGAATGTTCCCGACGTAAATGGGCCCTATCGCTGTCACGTGGACAAAGCGCTGACCGACGTGGTTATGACGGCAACGCGATACCCCTTTAAGTAATAATAATAATCGCGGCGGTAATGGTTGTGCTTCGATATACCTATGTGTATGTGAGTTCTCTCTTTTTCAATGCTTCTCGTTTTCTCTCTTTCCCAAATCCCAATTCCACCCCCCCCAAATAAGGAGTACCCCTTTCCTCATACCAATACTACTAACCTTCATCATCGTCGTTATAGTCGGACGACGCGACGCATCATCGGATCTGAATATGGATTCTTTTCTTTCCTACGGACGCTTTGTCGAGTTATTATTCGCCCTCGTATCCTGCCCCGCCGCCGTTACCGTCGTCACCAAGAGCGAACGAGCAACGAGCCTTTTTCCCTAACCGTCTCGACTTACCCTTGGCCTTACCCTTCGATAAAAGCCCGGTGCTCTAGTGTGTATCCGCGTTTCTCGACTCCGACCAAATCGCGAGGCTCCTTTAATGGAGTCGTCTCAATACAAATATTCCTTTTCAATTCCTTCATTTTCAACGAATCTCCAAAATTTCAATAAAACGATCACGATTTTAACCCAACACATAATCGATTAGTACGTATTTTATTTTTATTTCATTCATCAAAATAGTGCTAATAAAGTAATGCACTAAAAAGTAGTGCTTTTAGTAAATTAAAATTATATCCAATATCATGTATAAATGTCATATATTGGCAGATATTAACTAAAAAGTTTCACTCGTTTTAACAAGTTCTACAATGTGTACATTCTTAATTTTATTTTTCTTAATACCAGTTACATAAAATTAAGTGATTAATATTATTTCGTAAATTATTATATTATTCCATTCGCTCTGTTTATCGAATATATTTTACTGAAAAATATACCTTCTGAAATAGTAAATGAATAATTTGACATTAACGATGAAATTATCTTGATAAAAAATCATACCGATTGTATTTTAGTCTTGGAAATTTAGTCTGGACTGCAATGCTAATACAAACTTTAATTAATTTTTGTTAGGGTTTAAAAAGGATCCCCCTCTTAATAGTCAAGGGTTAATATATACGAGTTTAGGAGCGAAGTCAAGCCGAACATATATCTTGGCGATGAAGGGCGATCGAGCAATACACAGAACATCACCCTCAAAACGTTCGATGAGTCACGACGATCGACCAAGTCGGCAGGATCGTGGAAGGCTTTACAATTCTCGTAACGCGTTACGTCTTCGATTTTACGGTCGAGACTTTAGTTCTTTTTCACTTTAATGGCCCTTGGCGGCTTTTCCTCTTCAGCATTTCTTGACCATGTTGGATACAAGATTTGTCCCTTTAACTAATGTACCCGATCAATGTACATATCCGTTTTTTTTTCACAACTACATCTACATCTAGAGATCCTTTCTACAAGAATTTTAAATGAACTTTAATAAATTATGTCAACTATACTGAAACAAGATTCAGATGAAAAATAGGATGATTTATAACATTACGTTGAATAACACACATGGCGTACCTTTGCAACTTAAAATAAGTATCAAATATTTTGAGAGACATCCTATATGACTACAAACCATAAAAGGAAATATTCCTATCTATACTATTGCTTTTCGTATGATTTAACAACGAAGTGTAATATACACATAGATATATGTGTGTATATGATATTTATAGAACCGATTTCATCATGTTCGAGACGACTACTATACTCTTTCTCTCTTTCTCGCGTATCAATTGCAATATCGTGAACGCACCCATATCATTCTCTCCTCTCTAATTCTTCCTATCATCATCGAGGAAGGGTGCTGCTACCTAAATCGGTTATTTGAACATAGGCTCAGCTCGACTGTAAACATGTTGCATGAATTCTCACAACACAAGACGGATACTTATCATCTTGACATTGATTAAACTGCGAATTTAACTTTCCAAACGATCTTTCTCAAAATAGTAAAAAGGGAAAGAGATGCACTTACTATATCTTACTTTCTTTCTTTCTTTCTCTCTGTCAGTTTTTCGAGGTCCATGTATGTACTCGAAAAATACACAAGAGATAACACATTGAAGATAGGGTCCGGGACACGCGAAGCAGTGTGTAGACCATAAAGACAACTTGGACTCCTGCAAGGGTCGTAAACCGTCGTTACCAAACAAACCCCGAAATAGTCGAAGCATATGAAAAGTTGAGAATCTCATAGAGGTGGAGAATTACTAAAAGGAAATCTTTTAGAACGTAAAAAGTATTTCTTCATTCGAACGCAAACAAACGATAACGTAATACCAACTGCTGATATCTTTTAAGGATCCGATATTTTTTTTTTCTTTTTTCTTATGCTCTTTCTAAAGAAATTCAAAATCTTATCTTTTTTTCCTCGATTACAAAACTATCCACGGTCACGATCATGATACGTCCACCCGAGTCATTCCGTAGAATGGTTCTTGATCGATCCGTCATGTTAACTGTAGATCTTCATGTTTCGTCTTTAATTCGTGGTTTTATAAGAAGAAAAAAATAAAATTTCTCGAGGACACAAATATTTCCTTCCTTCGAGAAATCCTTATCTCTACAGTTTGTCTCAGCAACAAATAAAATTGTATAAATAACACCTGTAGAGAGAAAAAGATAATGATAGAAAAGAGATAAGATATTTCTAAAGTTTTATTTTTTTCTCTTCAAAAAAAGATAAAATAAAGGAGAGCAATCAAACAACATGGCAAGGTTCTGTGTCTTATCCCCCCTCTCTCTCCCATCAGCCTTTCTCCCTCTTCTCAAATCAGAACACAAGAGGGCTTCCACTCACTATAATTTTCACTCCGAATACCTGCTCTAATTATAGGTACTTCAACGAAAGACGCCGCAGTAGGCGTTTTTCTTCTTCTGGTAGCGCGCAAAGACAAGAAATATATGTGTAAGATGAAAAAAAAGAAAATTGATTTCTCTTCCTACTCACTCTTTTCTCTCTTTTTTTAGGTATTTGGGATTGGAGCCTCGCTTGAGCGGATCGGTCCAGAGTGTTGGAGGCGGTGCCGACGGTGCAGACGGACAACAGGGTTTGGGCATTGCTGGCGCAGGTGTGATCGGTCCTGCTAGTGCTGAAAAAAATTGCAAAAGTGTCCACCTCAGTGTCAAGCAACAACAAATTTGTTCGCGCTCACCACCAGTTCTTCAAGTACGTTATTACGTAAACGACTAATAACGTCGAACTTGTCATTAATTTACCGTTGATATCGACGCTTCATCACAAATCCAAAATTGAATTTAATGTATGAAAGTGGTATGAATTTAATTTAAAAAATAATTATTTTTCATTCAATTATATTCATTAGCTTTTTCCTACTACAATCTTTTATCCTTTTTTTAACTTATAATATTAAAATCGATAAAAAGTGGAATTATATTATTTTCCAAAATAACTGCTCACTTGATACTAAAGAAGAAATAAAATACCTGTTATAGATAAAAAATATTTTGCCTTTAAGTTGATATTTTTCATTTTTAATTACCTGACGAATAATTATACCTTTATTATATATATGTATATTTAACATAAATTTCATATATTTTGGGTAAAATAATTTATATATCTTTTTTTTTTTTTCTTAATACAACGAGAAGAACAATTCTAAGAGATTTTAACGAGTTTTTAATGGTCAATCAAGCAGTTAAATACAAAGCAACGTGTGATTACTATTTTCGAGCTGGAAAGGGATCGTCAAGACTTTATCTTAAAGCAAAGATTTATGTTTCACGTAAATAATTAATACAAAAGTGATAAATTTCAATAAAATAATAATAATCACATTAAAATAAAGGTATATATAAGACTAAGGAAATACCAGTTGCATATTTAGTAGATCTGTTAATTTTGTCAAATTTCTCTTAAAAAAAAATTTGATTATTATAAACATTACATTAATTAAATTAAAACGTACAATTAGGAATTTATGCAGTCAATAACTAAAAATTTGTATATGATAAATACAAATATGTGTCCTCTATCACAATATCTAAGATACGCAATTGCTGAATATGTTCGAATTGGTTGAACAGTGCAATGATAACGTAATTATTTGAAAGTATGTATTAACTAAAAATCATGAGAGAGTGAAAGAGAACGATCTCTCACCGATCATGCTGGGAAAGTATCGGCCTAGCTGCTTCGATTCCATGCGTTACGAAATGGAGAAGGGTCGGAAAGATGAATACGACGAGCGAGTTTCCAAACGTTAAACCGAGTACAAATGATGGTCGTCTCTTAAAAGAATTACACGGCGAGTTAATCGAAAGAAAAAGACAAAAGAGATAGAAAAATACTTCTTGTTTTTGTTGCACCGTAAAACTGCTGCTGGTGAACTCACCTGGATCAAGGTGAAACTCAGCTTTAAATTCCCAAAAATCGCGTTTACCTTTCTCTAATGCACAAATCCTGTCGCATGACCTAGAGGTGGAAGAAAGAAGGTGGTTAGCAGAGGTGATGATGGTCGACCGACTAGGAACCGGTGCCTAGGTAAACTCGAGACTCGATATTTCTTTGAACGTTGCCGACCATCCCGGTTTTCCCAGACTGACTGCCGACATTCAAGTCTCGCTCGGAGTTACCGACAAAAGACACCGACATGAATATTCATTCATCAAATAGGACACACCTATGACCGTCTTTCTTCTTCCTCGTAGTACCTTCATTTTTCTTATCCATTGATTTTTTATTGTTTCGATCACGAAATCAAAAGATTATAATTTTTAAAGAGAAATCGTTAACTAATGAATTCATTTTCTAATACCGATACTCGAAATTTGCTGAAATGTATCATTTGCGTTATTATTTTTTCTATGGTAACAAAATTTAAATAACAGTGAATAGTA
>NW_015149071.1:0-94913 GCF_001465965.1 Polistes dominula | reverse complement strand
TATTTTTATATTTATATATAAATAAGTATTTTATAATATATAAAGATAATTGTATACAAATATTTTAATAATAACAGTTCATTGATAATAGCAAGTAAATTATTCTAATATCATTATAATATTTTTTATTCATATCGTCATTACATTCGTACATATTACTACTTTATACAAGTTTTATGTGTTTATTTTTAAATGGATGCCTATGTATGAGCGATTAGTATCTTACTCAAAATGTGTCGAAGCTGACTTACTTAAATTTTCACAGGCGGTAAGCGCAGGCACAAGATTGGCAATCGAAGAATGTCAGCACCAATTCCGGTCAGCAAGATGGAATTGCTCAGTCAGTACAGACAATCCGGACAATATTTTTGGTGGTGTCATGCTAGTCAGTAAGTACTGATTATAACTTTTCAATAGAATGCGTTATTATATTGCATACCTTGTCTTTCATTTAAACGCTTTTTCAAACGTCTAGATCAGTGTTTCTCGACCTATAAATCACGCCAGATTTTTAAATAGATTGCAAGATAATAGCTGTTACCTTACGCTAAAGCATAAAGTAATTAATTTGCAAAAGATTTCCAGAAAGTTTTAATAAAAGGTTATAAGAATTAATGTTTAATAAAATTCGCAAGAATAGCGTTATTGGAACAATGTACCTTTACAACAATACCATATACGATGACTCTAATTTACCTGATTTTTAATAATTATGTATTATAAACATTTAAGTTACGATATTATTATAACAATTAAATTTATTGTACCACACGGCAAACAGGTTAACATTTATAATTAGCTAAATTGATCTGATTAAACATTAAATATCATCTACATTGATTAATGTATTATAACCAGTATAAATAATAAACATATAAATTGTATAAATATCTTATTTATTGTCATGCATGTACCATATGTAAACATTTTGAAGATAAATATTTATAGGAAAATTTGATCAATTGCTTATCAATGTATTGGCATTTAAACAATTTAAAAACAATAAAAATAATCGTTTTAATTCACAGATAGTCGAGAAGCTGCATTCGTTTACGCGATATCAGCAGCTGGAATCGCTTACAGTGTAACTAGAGCATGTTCAAGGGGCGAACTGACAGATTGTTCCTGCGACAATCGAATTAGGACGCGCCGACCAAATAACTGGCAATGGGGTGGTTGTAGTGAGGTCAGTATATCTCTCTCTTCCTATCTAATTGACCGTTCAAAAAACGATTAAATACTTAAATGCTATTCAACTATAATTGACATAAATTCATCGTACGAATTCGTAATTAATTGATGCGTAATTGTCTACAAAGAAATTACATAACAACGCTTTCGTCAGCAATTTCAGAGAAATTGAGTTCAATTGGCGATCTAAGGTTTCCTTGAAAGAAAACTTCACTCAATACTCCCGTTAAATATCATTTTTTCTAATATCTTTTTCCTTTTTTAAAATTAATATCATTTGAACAATATAGTACTTCAACCGAAAAACAGTGACACTCCAATGTCATGAGTCAAAAGTGAAAGTTACTTTTTACTCTTTTCAAATATTTCTTCTTATACAGTGAGGTAGAAAATATTCGTACACCAATCAATTTGAAATAAAATGTTGGGAAATTGTAGTTTATTAACTAATTTTTTATAAACAATGAATTTGTACATATTCTTGAAGGTTTCTACAATAGATATAAAGAAATAAAAAAAATATCATGTGTGCACATCACACGTGTTAGAAGTGAAACTTTCTTAAAACCAAGCCTCGAGAGAATGAGTCGAATACGGAGTATCAGAAGTAAGATAATTATAGGATTTATTTATTTTAATATTGTTACCATATATATCAAAGGGCACCAGTATGATCAGTGGGTGGAATAACTGATAAAAACTACACTTTTCTAAATTTAAGCAATAAAAATGGAATGCTGAATGCGATGCGATATATAGATTTACACAAAAATCATAGGATGTTCGTTGACGGATAGTTACCCCGTAAATATAATATATCCTTTTTTGAAACTCTGGTAGATGATAGTCTTTCTGTAAATTTGAGATACATTTATCATGGGTCAGCACATCTAAATATTTTTTGTTGTTGCTACTAATTCCGTTAGATGCTTAAAAAAGAACGGAACAAATTTGGTCGTATTTCTTTCGTTTCTTCGAGTTTTTAATTAAAGATTCTAAAATCTATTTTTCATTTTCGTTGTATTATTTTATAACTTTTTAATTTTTCTTAATTTTTTTTCTATATTTCTTAAATAAGTTATATTATTGTATTTTTATTGGAAATAAAATAGCAAATAAGGTTTATTTGTTTGTGTCACGTATCCAGTTTCTTTTATTTAAAAATGTTTCTATTTTATTGAAAAATTAGTATAAATTTCCTAAATACCCAAATATTATGATTAAAAAACATGTCTTTGGATATTTATAAGAAAAACATAGAAATGAAACAATCAAGTTTCGAGAAAAAGAGACGAATGCATAGTATCAAGAGTAAAATAATTGTAGGATTTATTTAAAATAATATTGTTACCATATATATCAAAGGGCACCGCTATGATCTAGGGGTAGATGACAAAAACTATCACTTTCCAAATTATATCAATTAAGATAGAATGCCGAATGCGATAGCCATAGATAGAAACAAAAATATATATATAGACATGTAGGATTGGGTTTAGTGTAGAGGTGCGAGGTTAACGTACACCCAGTTTAATCCTACTGATAAAATATATATTTAAAATATATAATATTTATTTATAATAAATTAAAAAATTGACAAGAAAAACGAAAAAATCGGCAGAAACATACGAGCTATAAGTATTCGAACAGTTCTTATTTCGAACTATTTGCAAAAGAATTTGCATATAAACCATAATGTAAAAACGTCACGTAATTTTTTTTAGTTATAATTGACCTTGTCAGTATGTTTGTAACCGTTATCCGTATTAGTAGAGTTCAAAATTTTTAAAGATGGAAAATTATTGTTGAAAAATGGGACGAAAACATGTTGAAATAACAATAGAAGAAAGATTGAAGAATAGAAGAAAATTGATTGGTGTATGAATATTTTCTACACTCACTGTAGTTTTTCTTTCTATACCCGTTACTTGCTAAACTAATCGCCTTTTACTTTTATCTGCGAAACAAAGGAGAAATAAACGTATTTTTTATGGCGAGCAAAAGCTGGTAATACGAAATAAAATCTAGTTAGGACGGTCTAACGAACTAGAAATTGAAAAAAAAAAAGAAGAAAAAAACTAAGAATACAACGAAAACGAATTTTGTTCCCCATCTTTTGTAACTGCTAGGTTATACCATTGTAGGGGGATTAGATAAGCTACTTTTTAAGGATTACTTTCCCTCGCCCCGTTACTTTCGATACCTCCGGAAGCCCGCAAAGTAGTGTACCTCGTAAATTAAGGTTAAGAAAGTAGTATAAACTAACCACGGCGGACTTTCAAAACACGATTCTGAAGTTTTTTCAAACGTGAGTTTATACAGGGATGTTTCATTAATAAAATCCAACTTTTAGGCAATTCTAATAGTCTGGCTTTTACATAGGATATTATATAAGCATAAAAAGGAATAAATATTTCCTTTTTTAGTAACAAAATCTTTCACAAATGAACATTAGAAAAATACTTACAATGAAGGTATTTTAAGCAAATATTATAATGTTCGAAACATCATTATCTCACAGAGTACCTATTATTAACATATTCTAAATCATTCAATATTACCACTGTTAACATAATATGTTTTGTTCTTTAGAATAAATAAAATTTCTTAAATTGTGTGAATATTTAGTATATCGATTATAATGTTAATTTATCGAACTATACATTTAATTACAATGTATGCCGAGAAAATAAACAGTTACTTTGTATTAAATTTTCATTCGATCGTTAAAAGCACATATATATATATATATATTTATACGATATAATGACTCGTAATAATCAACTAATCATATTATTGTATACATAGAATATATTACGATGTGGCAATAATTCTCTCAAGGATCTTGATCGATGATATATGCATAAACCAAATGTTAAGTATTGCACTTGCTATTTATTGTTAGTACAAACCAAGTTCTTGTATGTCTATCGCGAGGAAAACTAGCCAAATTTGTCTAAACCGGTTCGATACTCTTGTCTCGATGCACTAGCTCAGAAAGTTGAACGATCCTTAAAAGATTACTTTAGTTCGTAGCTTCGAAAAATTAAATGATTTTCAGAAATTCTTTTTTTCACGAAAATTACTTAACACTTACAATTAGAGGTAATTTATACCTTTTATGGATATATTTGTTTAGATTTAGTCACATTACACACTATTTCGTCAATCGAAATATATGAATTTCTTTATAGCTTCAATTCTGTTAAATCGCCCAAACTAATATAAATATGAAATTTATAATAAAATATACTTAAAGAAAGTAAAGGATTTAAGAAAAGACGAAATTAGTAAATTTTTTGTACTATGATTAAGCATTTTTTTGTAAGGTCTTATGAAAATATATTTGGATATACTCGGATATATGCAGCAATGATCATTCAAGGAGAGCGAGAGAATGAAAGAGTAAGAGGTTAAAGATAAAGAGGGTAGAGCGCTACCGTCTCGACCTCCCTCTCTAAGCGCGTAAACCTTAACCCTGGTCGAAGACAAAGCTTGTTCTCTAAACGGATGCATTTCGTGCGAACGGCTGACCCCTTGTAGACTTTGCAAGCTTACAACGGGATTAAGGGGGTTAAGCTTGTTAACTTGCAACAATCCGCCGCCGCACCGACCCCTTTCTCGTTCGTTCTTCGCTCTCCACATGGGCGCAGCACAACACAGAGAACGATAGTAATGCTAGTGCAATGGTGATGGCAATAGCGTTTCCGTTGCCATTTTCGTTAGTAATAGTATGTTGGTGACGGTGTCGGTGGTGACGTCAAGGAACTCATCGCGTTTCCTCCAGGATTACCATCAAGAGGTATTATGATCGTCCATTTCTCCATTTTCGTTCTCTGCTAGATTCTCACCGTCTTTGAACTCCCCTTAACGAGTCAGATCCCATAGGACAGATGTCTTGGACGAGCGAGCAGACAGATTTTCGAGATAACGATGTTTGTTTTCCAACCTTGTCTTCTTTCATTCCAGTGATCGAGCGTGCAGCAGGATTCATCGTTCGAAAATACTACTGGCGTATAATTTCGTTTTAACGTAGGAAATTTCGTTGAGATACGCAAAGGTTGCGTCAAAGTGTTAATTAAAAGTCGATTTAACACTCGTTAACAAAGATTTCTCCCATTTTTATGTGCTCATGTGTCTACGTAGATCGCTTTACTTATCTTTAGGACATACATTTTGGGGACAAATTCTCCAGAGAATGGACGGATGGTGCTGAAGAACCAATCAAGGAAGGAATTACGAATAATGCTAAAGGACTGGCCGGTCAACTGATGAGAAAACACGACAGTGAGGCAGGCAGGCGGGCTATCCGTTCGAAAATGAAACGTATTTGCAAATGTCATGGTAAGTCATTTCCCTTCTAAGCTTAAATACTCTAAGTTCATCTGTTCAAATTTTGGTAATAAAAGAGAAAAAAAATTACATATTTTTTAAAGAAACATTCTGTATATGTCATATCTTACAAAATCTATAATACATCTTTAATATTTTGAATTAGTATTGTTAATGGATTAAAAATTCGTAGGTATGTCCGGTTCATGCAGTGTCCGCGTATGCTGGAGGAGACTTCCAGCATTCAGAGAAGCCGGGACAGATCTCGCAGCTCTTCACGATGGGGCAGCATTGGTACGACTGTCTCAACGAGGCGGCAGAAGACCCGCAAGACTGAGGCCCGCGCAACCTGATCTTAAACGACCGAATAAGACGGATTTAGTCTACCTGGACGATAGTCCTGATTATTGTGAAAGAAACATCACGTATGTTTTTATATCCATAAACACAAAAATGTATAAAATAATAAAAAGCCGTGTTTAGGTCAATTATTAGAAAAATTATTTACATAAAAATTATTTTAAAAATTAATTCTTTACAGAAACAATAAATAAGTAATTAAGAAACGGCAAACGATGCGTCATTTTGAACACTTTTATACTAACAATATTTTAATACTATCTCTTGAACATACATGAATTGTAATGACAGTAAAATTTTCTGGTTATTAATAATTTTTTACAATGATTCATACAGATGTCTTTCATCAATTTATAAAATGATACAAAATAAAGAAAAAAATAAGGAAATAGATTAATCGTTGGATTGATCGTAGATTGGGCATTCCTGGAACGAGAGGAAGAATCTGCAACCGAACATCACCGGGTCTAGATGGTTGCCGGTTATTATGCTGCGGTCGAGGTTATCAGACAAGGGTACGGGACGTCACGGAAAAATGCAGTTGCCGATTCGTCTGGTGCTGTCACGTGAAGTGCGAACTCTGCAGACAAAGGCGCGAGGAACATATTTGCAATTAGAGAAGAGATAGACTGTTGTCGCACGACTCATGCCATGTGACGTTCTTCTTTTCGATGAGAAATGCCATCAATGTCGGGGTAGATTGATGTGTCCGCGAAATAGTTCGTTTGTTCTTATCGCTCAATTTTCCGTAGCGTTTATAAAAGAAAAAAAGAAAGGAATATACCAATATCCGCCGCGAGAGGCTAGAAAAAAAGAAAAAATAACGATATACGACGTATTGAGAGAAAAATGACAAAGAAGGTAAAGAAAAAAAGCGTTCTGTACCTGACAGTCAGAGTGTCGTAAATAATCCACTCTTCGGCAATGTTTATTTAAGTTTAGTTATCTATAATTTCGGATACTCAGGGTAATACGCTTTGTCCGCGCTTCTCTCGTATGATAGAAAAAGCCATCGATAGCGTGCGCGAGGGCGAGCGGATCCCTCGAGTTTCAGTATTAATAATGATATCGGTATGTCAGGTGACGACATAGATATATGTATACCCTCGTTGGAGTTACGAACACGTGGCTCGTTATGCTAGTCTGGCTCTCAGGTGCAGCGTTGACCGCGTGGATATTGACAACTGAAGATTGACAAAGTTTATATAACTCTCGCTCAAAAAATAGAAGTCGATGATTGTGTTTTCAAAATCTTTTTTCAAGATCTTCTTTTTTATAGAATATCCCATTTAAAATCAAAACCCAAAATATAAATATTTCCATTGGATAGTAGGATGGAAGAATGTTACAGAATAAAATTGCACTGTTCGTATAAGAAGAAATACAATAAAACAATTTCTTTTTCTTTTCAAGGACATTTCTTAAGATATCAAGATCATTAATGCTTTTTTAGGTAGAATAACGTTTTTTTTTTATATAATATTAGAATAATAATATAATAGCTCTTAAGTAAGGAAATACTATTTCATCTAACGTTAAAATGATTTTGAACAAAACTAACGTTTGAATAAGAAAATATGTGAAATTCTTAACTCTTAACGCGTGTTAATCTAATATACGTAATATACGTTTCAAGTCATGGTTACTATTATTTTTTCCACAAAGCATAATTAATGTTCAAAATTATGTCTTTATATGAACATACATATTTTCTAAAATATAAAATTACAAAATGTCATATGTTCTACGATGACCAAATGGCATCATATGCCGTCTAACATCTTTCATGTTTTACTCATGATAAACATTAATTTTTATCTTAACCCCCCCCCCCTAAATTGTCTTTTTCTATTCATTTGTCGTTTAATTTACTATTATTTATGTACAGATTTGAGATCACACAATATAATCTTAAAAATATGTAATTGTAACAAAAACGAATAAGCTTAAGACTTTTTTGTCTTATTTAAGCATAATTTTCTCACTCTAAGTCATCTAGAAATCAAAATAAAATATCCTTTGAATTTGTTTGATAAAAAGCTATCGTACATGGTAACAATAATATACCATTCTACCTAAAAAAAACAATGATTTGAGTATTTCAAAAAGATGACCTGGAAATAATAAAATTCATATCATTATATCTTTCCTTTCAAATGATGTGACATTGCTCTGTGACATTTTTTTATTCTAATCAATTTTAAGAAATTAATTAAATATTCTATTTTAAATGGGACATTTTCTGTATACTCTTGATGATGCTTCCAATTATAAGGAGATATGTATGTATGCCTGTACTACTGCATTTACTGTATACATTATTATTATAATAAGTATTTAAAATATTCAAATACTTTTTTGATATCGAATAACTTTTTTTAACTAAATAAATAATAATCAATATTCTGTATGAATTATGTTAAAAAAGAAAATGAAATGACTAGCTTTAGCAATAAAAGCTTTAGCTTTGGCTTATAACTTGTAACGACAGGAAAAGTAAACTATATCATAAAATATATTTATAAAAATGGAACATATACATTTTATAGGTAAATTTGTCGAAAGATTTTTTAAATTTAAGTAATATATTGTGTTTTGCGAAACAAAAGTAATTTTGAAGATCTTTGGATGAAATATACATAATTGCTATTGCATTGATCGATTTTAACAGTATTTACAAAGATATCTAAAATTTACATTTTTGACTCATAAGAACTTAGAAAAAGTTTACTTTAAATTTCTTGTCATAATTACGACTAATCACTACAACATACTTTATACAAACATTGATTTCTTAGTACATTCAATACATTTTAATCTCTCAATCTGAAAAAAATTATTCAATTATAAAAATTACCCAGAAAATGTCTACAACTATGAAGCATATCAGAGCTCTTGTATTACCATATTGAATGATGAACCGTCCTGGTATGCTCGTCCAATGATACATACCTTGAATAATAGTGAACTGTTACCACCTTAGTGTTAAAAGCTTGAAATATTCTAATTAGATTGCAATATCCACGTGCGAGATGAAAGAAAGAAAGAAAGAGAAGGAGAGAAATATAGAAATTCAGAAAATGATAAAAGAAAAGAGAAAATACTCGCATATTTGTACACTATAGTGTGTCTTATCCATTAAATTAAAGAAAAAAGGTAAAAAAAAGAAATAAAATGAAAAGATCTCTGAAAAGTATAGATATCTTAATATATGCCAATGCTCTCTAGCACTTAGAATTTTGTCTTTACATAAAAATAAAAATAATTGTAACGCTCGCTGCCGCATTCGGCATAAAAGGTACAATCGTATGTAGATACCTTTTGAATGAAAAATATGATATAATTGGTAGATTTATAGATACGAAATGCAAAATGTCCATATCGTTCATGTTTAAAAGAGAAAAAAGACAAATAGTTGATATCTATTATGTTGTCATCGTTTATTCTCTTTTCGAAACACTCGAAACATTTGTAACAAGAAGAGAAATCTACCAATGAATGTAATACTATCTTACTTATCTTATTCTTACTGTAAATACTATCTTATTGTATTTAGCTTTTACGTCCAGAGATCCGTGTAACTGTATATACGTAAATATAATTACCGCATTTCCGAATCCTGTCCAAACACGAAATGGACATGTTCTACGAACAAAAAACACTTACTCATGCATCACAGCAAAAGAAAATATATAAGTAGTGATGAACATACAATATAGTTTAACTTACAAATTACCAAGTAATTCAATCATCGTAGAGTTTCAAATCAACTCAATAATTATTTGGAAATCAGAAATTTTTGAAAATTGTATTTTTTAAAGTAAAAGATGATGGACCATGGAACACCATTCTAAATTTTAAATTATATCTGAAATTATTGGACACAAGAAAAATACTTATTATAGCTTAAATAAATCTACAAATCTTGGTGAATTATAATACATGGTAATTAAATACACAGGAAATGCAACATCAAAAAATCTAGAAATAATACAATCTGGAAATAGGTTCTAAACTATTTTCTATCTAGGAAACATTTAACAAGTATTGTGTGTAGTAATTTATCAGTTAATCTAATTAAATTAGAGAACAATTCGAGAATTGTTATTGGCATTTTAACTGACATGTTTCACCAAGAAATAGACTGTTTCTTTTGAAAGTGGTGTAAGTCCATTTTCTAAAAAAATGAGATATCACGTAATTTATACTTAATTTAGTGTAAACTTTTTATGTGGATAACTAGTTAATATTTAATTTCTTAAAAAGGGCCCATGTTTTGTACCATGTTGTAACCAATTTAAAATTGGTCGGTAAAAGAAATTGAGTAATCATTGATATGCTAATCTTTAATTTTCTCGAAACAAGAGAAAGTGGACCACTTTCAAAATAAACGGCCTAAATGTATAATGTATTTATCCGCGCTAAATATTCTTATGTCAAACAAAACGATACTAGAATTCTCCAAGATTTGTTGATTAGTTTAAGCAGTAATAAATATGCCTAATCTAGCAATATTTGAATATTTTAAATTACGAACGTTTCCGTGTTCCACTTTCATTGGATAATAATTACAACGTAGACAAGTAATTTATGTAACAATTATTAATTACTTCTTAACAATTCTTTTATAATATTTAATATGATTAACTCTTAATGTTAATTGAAAATCTAATTATTTATATAAAACTTTTATTTCTAATAAATTCTAATTGTTTTTGGTCAATACTCCGAGTGATTTGAAACTTTTATCGTGCATATAATTTCAAGTGATTAATATACATCATTAAATATAAAACAAAATAAAATTGACACTTTTGTAATGGATACCTTAGTTCGATTATGTTATTATTATTTAGTCCGAATCGAGAACATCTTTCTATCTGTATATCCTCGATCTCATTTTACAGGTTCATTTAAAAATATTGATTCAACTTTTATATAAAGAAAATTTGTTCGATTGATTTGAAAGAAAACAGAAAGCGCAAAAGATCGATCCTTGTTTAAGTAAAAATATGAATTGTATTATTGATTTTCATTCAATATAATATTGTTTTGTATACTTTTTATTTCACAGTAGCCAATTAAAAGATCATATAACCAAAGAAAGAACGATAAACCTTTGGTTAAAATTGTGTCTCTAAGCGTACGCACGCGCGCATTCTTCGAGTGTGATATGAAGTACTGTTAAATAACAAGTGATAACTAATATTCATATCTGATAAAAAGTATAGGAAGCAATCGGTAAGACAATTTTGTGCGATTGAAAAAAATATACTTAACGATTTAACCACGAGCAAAAGAAAGTCTATTAAGCTTAAGAAATTTCACATTACTTACATTTGTAACTACTATAATGTATTTTATCTGTTGACGCTAGAAACTAAAATTGAAAAAAAAAAGAAATTGAATGAAAACGTCAATCCATATGCATCAGTAAACATTAACAACGTCAAATCATCTTCCCTTTTATAAAAAAAAAAGTGAAAAAATAAAAATAAAAATAGAAATAAAAAAAAATAAAAATAAGAAAAAACAAACAGAAACAACCTAATTGTTAATTTTAATTAGGACTGCGATTTTAATGATACGTTTATACTAGATACCCCTATTCGTCCGTATGTTTATAAGACTATCATAAAAGGCGTAGACAAACGAGAAACTCGTTACTGTGCACACTGTTATCACACAGATCGCAGAGTATTGAGAAATTTGTATCATTTATTTTTCCTTATGATAATATATTGCATTATATTCTTAGCTTTTCTAAAATCACTAATTAAACAATTTCTCGTAAATAGTTAGGCTTCTCTCTGTTAGAAATGAGATATACCATAGTTCGTAACATTTGTATATGTATGTACCTGTAATCCATGTGCATTTATATAAATACATATGCGACAAAGCGTCTATTATGTGTCTTGCAATCGATTTACACAAGGCATATACTTTCAATGCTTAAAAGATACTTTATCGTTCATATCTTCCCTTTGATTTGCGCATTTTCTCCGATATTATAATGTATCGCAATAAAAAACTAACTACAGCCAATAAAACACCAATGATGGCTCCCGTGCAAAGACCAAGGAAGAATTGAAAATCCTCGTAAAAGGTACTTACGCCCTTAGGTGCAACGAGGAACTTATTGCTTTCACCTTTTGTTCTGGCAATGTAACGAAGCCAGTAAATCAATCTATCCGATGCTGGATTTAATCTATCACGTATCGCTACGGAAATTCTTCTAGCATTTTCACGATAATCCGTTGACGAATAAATGGTATTAATAAGACTAATAATATCTTCAGTAATGATAGATGTTCTATCATTATTGCTGTCAATCAAGTGTGCGAAACCTAATTCGACTGCACGTACGCTATTTTTAGATTCCTGTGCATTTCTTGGAAAACATATTACCGGAGAACCATGGAAAGCAATTTCCAAAAGTTCGATATCTGCACAATGACTCAAAACAACACGTGTTCGACCATTACCTAAAAATTAATAATTTTTAAATTCTTACTTTTCATTGTTAATATAAACTATTTCTTGATTATTCATTATACCTATGAGATCTTGTCTATCTACGTTTTTCCAAAGATAAAGATTTACTGGAAGTTTTTCCTCGCTATTATTGATAGACTCTTGAACTTTCCATACAACTGCATGACCTTGTCTACCTTGTGGCAAATTCTGCGCTATCTCTTTTACCAATGATTTATAATGTCCATCCAAAAGAATAACAATAGAACCGAGTCTGTGTTCAATAAGTAACTTCTGCAGCTCTTCTAGTAGAGGTTGTGGTCCTCTACAGTGATGACAACCAATCTACAGCAACATAATTTTGATAAATCTTTATAATCATAATGAAGTGTATATATGTAACATTCAATTTTATTCACCTCGACTAACATTTGCGTTAAAGAAGCAAAATCCATTCGCAAAATATTATCTGTAGACCACAATACTAAACGTACATCAGAATAAAGATTATTTTGACTGATTTGTAAATTTGGTAAATGTTTCTTAATTAAATGAAAAGCTAGTGTTACATAATTGTTGTCAACATTAGAAGATATAGATCTCCATGCTAGATTGGTAGACAATCTAGACCAGAAAGCACCCTTTAAAATTGGCAAAGCAACACCAGTACGCTCAAAAGCATAAATTTCTTCATAGGCGTTTCTGGTTAATATTACAGGTATCGACTCAATGGACTTAATCCATGGTAACAAGCATCCATCATGTCTAAAAATGTAATCATTTGATGAAGAAAATTACATTCTATAAAGCAAAAAAAGAAAACAACAATTTGACAATTAACCTCAAAGCAGGAACCAATGTAATCGTTGCTTGTAATTCCTGTACTTTTCGTGATAATTCCTGATCCTTGAGCAAACTCTCACAAAATTTCAAGGCATTATCTTCTGGATAAACAAGCTTCTCGAGAGATGACTTTAATTGATAAACTTCGACATCGATAAGATTCTCATACAGATCATTAGCAATTTGTTCGGGTACGATCAATGTCACGTCGATTCCTTGATCCGAGAGTGTGTTTGCAAGCAAAGAAAGATCATAAGCATCTTCAAATCCAACAATCAACACTGACAAGGGTGGTGCCGTTAAACTTGAACAATAAATAAAATTGACTAAGACAGATAAATAAATATATATATACATTAAAATAAACATCTTCGAAGATATTTTGAATGACAGATTTCGAAAATTTCTTTATATTCACAATTTATCCAAACACTACATATAAATCAAGTCTTTTTCTTCGAATGGTCTATGTATAAAGGCGCCATTAACGATGCATCACATAACAGCAAAATGTATATTCTTTAGGCGCAATGATACAATTATATGACGGCGTAGGAATACAATCGCAAAAACGTTTTAAAATCATTGCTTTGCGTAGGATGATCGTTTAAAAAAAGGCCATTATGAAATCACATTACAGCTGTCTTAATATATACAAACCTTGTACATCTTTTTAATTTGAAATATATACATTCAAATGATTTGAAGTATATCTATCTTTTTTAATCTTCCTTTTGTACAATTTACAAGACATCGTTTTTCTTTGAAAAGAAAAATTATTCTGAATATTCCACATATGATGACTGTTGCTTTATTCATATTTGTGACACTCAAATATCACGTTCAAATTCTATTCTTGTTTCTTTTCGAATGATTAATATTGTTTCAAGATTTGTGTTCATGTTCATAAAGGTACTTGTAAACAAGATCATATCGTTAACTTGACTTTTCGTACATTGATGTTAACGCTATAGGGACAACCGAAAGTCCCTAACATGTTCGCGAATAGCGATGTAGCCACGAAGCCTGGATACAGTGATCCCAGAAACTTTTGCTTGTCTGATCGAAACAGTGCCGTAAAATTATCGGGTTCTCAGTAAAATTATCGTACGCACAGAAAAATCAGATCCGATTTTCTGAAATTCCAGATTTTAGGATTTTAAATACTGCAATTTTTTTTTTTTTTTAGTCGTCTTGGCTAAGAAATATCCGCGGTATTCATAGTCCGGTCTCAAGACAATCGAGAGGTCCGAACACATGGACACGAGTCGCTTTCATAGTGTGCCACTTCGTGGCCAACCGCCAACTTCGGTTACACTCGGCTTTCCTCGCATCCCAAACACACGGACATGGAAAACTTTCATTGTGTGCAATCCCAGTGGCACAGGGAGAGGGTAAGATTTACCCACGATCTGACAGCACTGAGATGATCTTATTTAACTATGAATACATCAACAGTTTGTAATTCTCAAGATCGTTTTAAGTGATGACTATGAATACCTATCCAATTACACATCTTGGCTAATATTATGGAGGGTAGAAGTAAGGAGTAGGATCTCTTATGGGAGAAAACGTGAAAAAGTGTTCAACGTTTTCTGTCAATAACAGTTCAAAAACCTTCCTGAATGGCGCTGGTGTAGACACTTGGTATGGTATGAATGTGTTTTGGTTTGCCTTAGTGGTTTGCCGTTTATGGTTGCCTTAGTGGCCGAAAGGAAAGTAAGAATTTAGGAAAAGTGGCTTTATTCAAAGCACCAAAAGTGAGTAACCTCAAAATAATATTAAAAATTTTATGTTAACAAATAATTGATTATTACATTTGTGTAGTTTTTAAATAATATTCATTCCACGTTTCTTAAAATATTTTTTTTTCAGAGCTGTCAATAGCAACAAGACTTCCCGCGTAAGTATTTAAACGAGTACTCTGTGAGAAGCAGCGCGCCCTACCGGCAAAATATCTTGTCCCCTAAATTGATACCATTCTTTTAACATTACGTTCGGACGTACGATCTTAAATCCAACTTGTACGATAATTTACGATTATTCGTCATGTAAATATAATTTTCGATATGTCTTGATTTTGTTTTTGTTACGCGATTCGGTTGCTGTGCACTCTAGCGCACTCAATTTATGTATCAAAAAGTTTGAAAAAGCAATTTTTTGATTGGCTACAGTCATTCCGCCGTATTCATAGTTCGCTCTTATACTTAAGTCCGCCTTAAGCATAGTCTTAGCTAGCGTTTACATTCATAGACGCAATCTTAAGATATGCTTAAAAGTTTGATCTTAGCAGTGATCCCATTCGGCAGACACACCCACCCCACCACCACCACAACGATCCGTGTACGATCTGTTAAGACGATCTTAAGAATTACAAACTGTTGATGTATTCATAGTTAAATAAGATCATCTTAATAACTTTACTTTTTACTCAAAACGAGAGTTTTTTTCAAGTCAACATTTTAGTAGACTTAAGACCATCTCAGTTAACATTGAGGTTAGGATAATTAATTGATAATAATAAATAATAATTCAAAAATAAGGTTTAAGTGATAGTTTAAAGTTAATCAATTAATCATAATTTAAATTTATTCAGATCAATTTTAATTAAAAATTAATTAATTTGAAAAAATTGTGAAAACAAGTAAAGAATGGATTTTTTGGAATTACATAATATCAATGTTGATGATGATATTGATTCAGATAATGAAGACATAATTATACGTGCTCCAAAACGTTATATTCGAGATATACAAGATCCTTTTGATTTTTATTCAGATGTTAAATTTAAAAAGCGATACAGATTTGAAAAAAACAGTATTATGTTTGGAATATTACCACTAATAGAACCGAATTTATCTAAAATAAATAATCGTGGATTACCTATTCCACCTGTATTTCAATTGCTAATATGTTTGCGATTTTATGCAACTGCTAGCTTTCAGGTAATTATCAGTTATGATTATTATACATTTTTATTGTTAATGACGGATTTTTATTACTTCTCCAAAATTTATATATATTTTTCAATTTTCAGTAAATATATTTTTCAATGAAAATAAAAAAATTGTTTTTCCAGCTCATCCTTGGTGATACTATGACAATTTCCCAACCAACAATATCTAGAATAGTTTTTCGCGTAAGTGTTTTACTTGCAAGCTTGTTTAATGATTACATAAAAATGCCACAAACTCAAGAAGATATATTAGAAAATCAGAGGCTTTTTAAAAACCTAGGATTTGGTAAGGGAGCTATTGGAATACCTGGTGTTGATGGAGCAATTTGATTGTACTCATATACGATTAGTTCATACAAGATTTCAAAATGTCGATGAAATATACAGAAATCGGAAAGGTTACTTTTTCTCTCAATGTACAGGTTCATATGAAATTTTTTTTTCACCATTAAATCTTTAAGATAGATGAATTCAAAAAATTTTAATTAAAAAATATCTTATAGACAGTTGTTGGTCCATGAATGGAATTTTTAGATATTGTGCCAGAATGGCCTAGTAGTGCTCATGATAGTAGAATTTTTCAAAATTCTCGAATTTACATGAGATATGTAGAACATCAGCTAAATGAAATATTAGTTGGTGATGCTGGATATCCATGTCTACCGTTCTTAATGACACCAATCAATAACCCAGTAACGGACGAAGAAATCACGTCAGTAATTTTATAGCTGTTATTTATTTTTAAATAGATTAAAAATTCATACATTTTCTTAATAGATTCATTTCTTTTATTAAATTTTCATTCCACAGCGTAACACAATTATTAATTCATTAATTTTTCGTTGCTTGATACAGGTATAATAACATTCAGAGTAGGACACGAAACATAGTGAAAAGAACTTACGGTGTATGGAAACGACGATTTCTTTGTTTATCAAGAGGATTAACAACCAAACTTCTTTGTTCAACCACAATTGTTGTAGCCTTTGTTGTATTATATAATATGTCGTTAAGATTTAATGATAATTTACCAGACGATGATTCAGATGAAGAACAAGATGAAGACGTACATGTACCTGAACCAAATTGGCAACCTGCTGATGGTTTTGCATTTCGTGAAGCATTAATTGAGCATATATTTAATGCATAAAAATTATATAAATCTATTTTTATTTTATCACATAATTTTCTACTTTTTCAAAAGCAGACATAATGAAATCATTTGTAATTGTTAATAGTAATGAAAAATTACTCTATTAAGAAGTCGTACATATTATTTTTTTTTATTGAACGTAACTTTTAATGATCTGCAATTGTATATTTAAATGATAAATTTGTAAAATAATGTATAATATTTGGAATACAATTATGAAAAAAAAATCGTAAAATATTGGAAAAATATTTTTGTATTTTATTATCTGCGATTCTGGTATTATAATGTATTCATTGCTTTAATAAAATATTGGTAGTAATTTTCTTATTTTCTTATTCAATAATAACATTTATTGCCATTTGCATATAAACTAAATGTGTCTTAAAACTGTAATTAAACTTATTAATAACTAACAATTGCACTTTTTTTTGTGCTTATACAAAAAATTAAATTTATCTTTGTTATTATAAAATACCTTGAATAATATAATATAATATAATATAATATATATATATATATATATGTGTGTGTGTGTGTGTGTGTGTGTGTGTATGATACATTTTAAGCGAATCAAATTATCGGATAAATGAGAATTATTACGGAAATCGACGAATATAAATAAAGATTATCTTAAGCGTCATCTTATCAAAGCTAAGCTTAAGTCACGCATGATACAAAAATCTTACCTAAGATCATCTTAATGTATTTCTATGAATACATGTAGTCTTAAAAGCTATAAGACGAGCTTAGCTAAGATAATCTTAAGGATTGTCTTGAGACCGGACTATGAATACCGCGGATATTTCTTAGCCAAGACGACTAAAAAAAAAAAAAATTGCAGTATTTAAAATCCTAAAATCTGGAATTTCAGAAAATCGGATCTGATTTTTCTGTGCGTACGATAATTTTACTGAGAACCCGATAATTTTACGGCACTGTTTCGATCAGACAAGCAAAAGTTTCTGGGATCACTGTATCCAGGCTTCGTGGCTACATCGCTATTCGCGAACATGTTAGGGACTTTCGGTTGTCCCTATAGCGTTAACATCAATGTACGAAAAGTCAAGTTAACGATATGATCTTGTTTACAAGTACCTTTATGAACATGAACACAAATCTTGAAACAATATTAATCATTCGAAAAGAAACAAGAATAGAATTTGAACGTGATATTTGAGTGTCACAAATATGAATAAAGCAACAGTCATCATATGTGGAATATTCAGAATAATTTTTCTTTTCAAAGAAAAACGATGTCTTGTAAATTGTACAAAAGGAAGATTAAAAAAGATAGATATACTTCAAATCATTTGAATGTATATATTTCAAATTAAAAAGATGTACAAGGTTCTTATACCGTTTGGACTCCTGATATCTATCCTCCGTGATCCTAATTCTCAACAGGCGACCACGTCGTAGTAGCAACAGGCGACCACGTCGTAGTAGCAGCTCGCGGTAGCGTCTCGAAGCACTATCGATACCTGGTAAGGATCGATACTCTAAGGGAGAAAACTCGAGGCATTGAACCAGCTAATGTGAACAATAATTAAATAAACTTAGCGGAAGATTGACAGTGTAATTAAATCATATTTCAGAACATCAGAGAACAACAGGGGGAAAAAGAGTGCATAAAATTGGGTAATTTTCAAGAGAATATAAAAGTAAACAATGAGCCTTTTTCCTGAAGTACGAAAAATTACTCACTAGCAGCGCTAGTAGTTCGGTAGGGACAAACACTGTCAGAGCTCCATTTAAAAACATAGTAAAGTGGACTTATAAAAAACATGTTTTTGACCGAAGACGACGTTCCTGGAACAAAATTAAAATTTGCAACCGTAAAAGACAATAATTTTGTCACATTAAAACGTTGGCTTGCGTGCCGTAACTTAAAAGTTACCGGAAAAAAATGAATTATTTTACAGGTTAGTATACAAACTCTAGTAAAAAACTAGGGGTAACGATTTAGTTGTTTAAATTTACAATACATTAATTGGATCCATGTTGTTGTTATTTTTGAAATATAACTCATACTCACACCAAACCGACAACTCAAATCGTACAATAAAAAACCACATCTTAATCTCACAAGGGTTAAAAAAAGTTGATTTTTTAACGATAATACTTTAAATTGCTTTATCGTTATGCGGTTATTAGTTTCTGATTGCGAGTGCCAGATCCTCAGTGATGATTCAGTTGGCGGTCCTAAGAAATTCCACACAATATCAAAATCTTCTGGCATAAGACCTGTATAAAACTTAAACTTCTTACTGTCATTTATACATGATTCATAGTTAAGGGTAGATGCACTTAATTTTTTCATAAGTGTTTCAATTTCATTTTGTAGTTTTTTCACAAAAATATTTTCAACTTCTATACAAGTTTGACTTTCTGCATGAGCTACATATTGATTGGTGTGCTCTTTGTCACTTGGTGGTGGTTCAGTAAATTTAGGAGTTAAATAGTCGTCTACTGAAATATCTTGAGTATCATTTTGTTGACTTGGAATGAAAAAATCTRAGTTAGCATCTTTGCCTCTTTTTGATTTTTGGTCTSGACTGCACAGARAATCAATTGTTGATGTTGAAAGTCGTTTTTTTCRTGCCTTTGGYACCTGTAAAAATTATAAATTTGTTACTATAAAAYGTTTTTCAAACAGATAAGAAAATTATTTTTAATTTATTTATTATTCCAGTAATAAAATTGCCAATTATTTATGACTTTAACTCTGACAGACATTAATTAATTTTCGAGCTTAAGAAATCAATAAAATTTCATGAACAAATTTATTTTTACTCCAATTGCAAATATTCGTTTTCAGATAAATTTTATTATTACTTACTTTGCTAATCGTTGCAGAAACAAGATCAGGATTTTCTACAGTTGGACCTTTTCCACCGATAAAATGTTTTGAGCCCACATATGAATATTTATTAATTTTTTCTGCTGTTAAATCCACTCTCCTTGACGCATGTATCCATTTATTGCATCTAACCTCGTCAATATGAGGTTTTACAAATGGTATAAAAAACACATTTTCCTCTGGATAGCGATTATCCGACGTACACCTCGCAAAACTACAATGTTTTGTTGGCATAGCGGTTATTAAAAAAATTTTTTTGTATTTAAATATTATTTTTAAATAATAAAATAATATAGCGTAAATAACACTGTCTTAAATGAAAATATTTTATGTTCAGTGATCCCAGAGACTTTAGTTCGTCTGATCGACACAGGGGCGTAAAATTATCGTACGCGGCAGAAAATTATCGTACACCCCGGGAAAATTTGAAATCCGACAAAAATCCAACAATCTCGGACAAAATTTTCAAAAAGTGGGAAAAGTGTCCAAGTTCCAACTTTTTCAAGTTGATAACCTTTTTTTTTTTAAGTAGAAAACGTTAACTAATCAATTAGTCTTATCGGCGGTTCGATAGCTGCACGGGAAAATCTTCAAGTCTAGGAGAAAAAAACTTGATGACTTTTTTTTTTACTCATCAAGTTCCCAAACCCTATCATGAAAACGATAAAAACGATCGTCCGCTGGGAGATCGTGGTGGTGGCGGTGGTGGTGGTGGGAGTGAGGGTGGGAGTGAGGGTTGAGGTGGGGGTGCACCTTTCTAAAATTTGTTGACTAAAAGAAAAAAAAAAAAAGGTCATCAAGTTTTCGAAATTCCAAATGGATCGTACGCCACGAATTTTGGATCGTACAGGGCCTCAAATTATCGTACGGATGGGATCGCTATATTTGTCCCTACTACGAGTGCTGCCTCTCGTGACACATTCGCTATACTACTCTCAGGAAAATGCTCATTGGTCAACTACAAGTAATCAATTTCTCATGCAACTTTACTATCTAGATATAATAGAATAAATCGTATTTTAAGTTGGCAACAGTTTTTCCACGCTTCAGTGTGATATGCAACAGAAATAGATGGGATAGGTTCCTTTGCTATTGAATTTATGTAAAAACGAAAAGTGACGTATGTTAATAGTTTGTCTTTATAAATTTTTAAATTTTATTATTACTTATTTTAGACCGATGGACTGCACAATATTTAAAACTAATTTAGCTTTGTTTCCTTTATAATTAAACGAGAAAAAGATTAGTGTTATTGTGCTAACGAGTTAAACAGTGTAATCTTACATAAAATATGAATTTTGGATTCGATGCTTCAAAAACTCAAAGCAATGCAACAACCACGACGAATATGACTACACCAACAAGTATATATATATCAGCTTTTCATTTTTGAACAATTATTAAAAGAGAAAAAACGCGATCATAGTTTTAACACAATATTAAGAAAAATAACTTATATATTATATAAATATATATAAAACTTTATATATTTATCGTTAATGATTGTAAAAACATTTTTAGGTTTCACATTCGGCATTGCTGGAGCTGGAGATGCAGGTAAACAAATAACACCTGGATTAACGATTACACCCGTTCCAAATAAACCTGGAGGTCTTTTCGGATCTGGAATAACTACTCCAGGTCAAAGTACAGGTTTTACGTTTGGTACTACATCAAGCACTTCTGTACCTACTATAGGAGCAACATATGGTAATATTATAACGACTAATCCGACTACGGGATTTGGAGGATTTGGTTCATCCACATTAGCTATTTCTACGGCAAATGCTAGTACTCCTGCTACTGTAGCATCTACAGGATTTACTACACAGGCACAGGCGTCTACAGTACTCACAGGTAGCGAAAGTGTGCAAACGTCTGCAGCGACTGGTCTAACTTTTGGAACATTAAGTTCTGCAACACCTAGTATAACTGGATTTAATATTGGTGGCACCACAACTACTGTTACAACTACTACCACACCTACTTTTACTTTTGGAGGTGCTACTGCAACAACACCTACTGTAACAGGATTTTTTCAAGATGCAACAAAAACGTCTACGACACAAACAGGATTTACCCTTACACCATTCACTACTGCAGGATTTGGAATAACTAATATATCTGCCACTACCTCAGCTGCAGGATTTTCTCTAGGTATAACTACAACAACTTCAGCTGCACCTATCTTCACATTTGGTACAACTGCATCAAGTACTAATGGTTTTATATTGAACAAAACAACATCTGTTACTGCGTCTTCAAGCATTGCAAGTGTCACTACTCATACAACTTTAGGAACTACAACAACGTAAGTAAATACATGTATCATGCTGTAAAGTTATAAAAATAGATATATTAATATAAATGAATATTATTGTCTATCTTTTTTAGAGTTAGTTCCTCTTCTAATGCTGTACAACCAGGAGCTATTAATTTTTGTCAACTTGAGGAGTCTATTAACAAATGGACTTTAGAATTAGAAGAACAAGAAAAAGTATTTGTAAATCAAGCAACACAAGTTAATGTGTGGGACAAATTACTTATAACCAATGGAGAAAAAATAGTAACTTTGAATCAGGAAGTTGAAAGAGTTAAACTCGAACAACAACAATTAAAACATGAATTAGACTATGTTGTATGTATTATTATCTTGGTAATTGTATAAATTATTGTAATATGAGAAATGTAGTCTAAATGTCTATTTTGATTTGCTAGGTTGGTCAGCAAAAAGAACTACAAGATTGTTTAGTACCACTTGAAAAAGAATTAGCGTCATTGTCTGTCTCAGATCCAGAAAGAGAATACACTTATCGTCTGGCAGAGAGTATTGATACTCAATTAAAACAGATGTCGGAAGATTTAAAAGAAATAATAGAACATCTGAACGAAGCCAATCGAATCCAAGATTCTAGTGATCCAATTGTACAGATTAGCAAGATTTTAAATGCACACATGAACAGTTTACAATGGCTTGATCAAAGAACAGCTCTTCTAACTCAAAAAATACAACAGATTGATCAAATGCATCAAAACTTTAGACAAGAAAACGAACGAAGTTTCAATTTAGCTTACAATTAATTCTAGCAAATGTTTTTCTACATGTCTATGATTAATTTCTAAAACACAGAAACAATCATATCTTCTATATTTTTGAAGAAGATTGAGAGAAAAAACTTAATCTAAAAAAAAAGTAAAATAAATATGTTTTTTATTTCATACCTTATAATTTAATTAATTAATTGTTATACTGTAATTGCAGGAACAAAGTAACGAACTTTCAAATACCCTGCTAAATCTAAAAATAAATTCACTATCTTATTTTCTATTATATTACACCTTACAGAATTAGGATGAACTATATCCCAAGCTAAAAAGATTAACAATTTTTTGGCATCTATCGTAGCAGATATTATTCTGTCTTCAACTTGGCTACAAGACCAAACTTGTAATCCTGGAAAGTTTGCCGATACATTTGCACTATCGGTTTCAACTTTTAAAATAAACATTCCAGTTTTATCAGCTGTTAATGTTAAATGTGAACTCATATTTCTCATTCTTTCCACAATATTGCGTAAATTTTTAAGTAGTGGCATGTCTATGGATATCTGAAATAATAAGATGATTGATTAATATAAAGATTTATTTTTAAGTGTAAAAGAAAACTTACATCAAATTCTGATATATTAGGAACTTTATAAGTAGTCCATTCTTTTCGTGGTACAACTCTTACTGGCACATCGTGAACGCATTGTCGTGATTCTACAGTTGAAGAAGATAATTCCATTTCAAAAGTAAGACAAGGTTGAAGTTTGTTCGTTAATTTTATTTTGACACTCTTCGAATTTAGACGAAGAGAACTCAAACTCCTAGCAAGCATCGCCGCCTCGCATTCTAAATAAATTTCATTCTGCTTTTCGGAAACACCACTCATGATATATTCGATAAAGAAATGGCTCTGAGATAATTCTACCCATAGTACAGGTATACTATCACAACCGATATTGAAAGAAATTTCCTCCGTAGTTATTCGTAAGATGCATTGTTTTGCTATCTTTGAAATAATACTGACAATATCTGAAAACAATTAATATTATATAGTTAGATATTTTTGGATAAACCATTACTTCAGATCATCATTTTCGTCAAATTTCACCATCGCTTTATTTTAAAACATTTATTGGATTAAAATTTTTCGTGTAGCTTTATTATATTTACAATTTTTCTGACATTTTTTACAAACAGAAGTTTATTTAACGAATAATTAACACTTCAATATATGTTTACAAAATAAAAAATAAGGTTAGAAAAATGCTTACTAGTAAAGTCTCGCATAGCTGTAACGTCTATCATTCTGCATCTAAATTTCATTTTTTCAAGCACTACAATTCTATATTCTATTACAATTTATTAATAACATATAATAAATGATGAAAGATTGTTTACATATTCTTGTCGATATGTCAACATACGAAATGCACCGCACTTACAATATTATCTCAAGTGTGTGTATTGTTTACTCAATCACAAATTTGTATATATGTATATACAATCGTAACAATCTACTTATTTTAGCTATATTTTTCGTTATAACAAAATTCAAATAAATAGTTAGGCCGTAACACTTTCGAAATATTTTTAAATGGATCATTACTACCGCTTGATTTTCATGAAATCCTATTTGTCGTAATTGTAATCTTATTGGATGATACACAGATAACCGGTACTGTCTTAAATTAGGCAAATATTACATTTAAAATGATTCAAATATATTCTGATACTAATTTATTGTAAGATGTTTACTTTTTACAGCCATAAATTACATTATTTGCAAAAACAACATTTTCATATAGATTACTATTAGCAAGTAGAACCAACGTATACAAAATAATGATGTAAATTTATGTGAGTCTCATAACTGTATCCATAGTGAGCAAAGATTATTATTGCACAAAACAATGTAACATATTGATCGATTAACGAAAAGTGCGAATTGAATGACGACAGTGGCGTCGTTATCGTTATTTATCTATATCAATGACTATACAAATTCTTTCTCTTTAAATATGAAACCTTCTGTACAGTGAACAATATTTGTATTGTGTAAAACGTCAAAGTTATAAGTTTTTATTATATAAGGAATATATTGTGATATACACTCTCTTAATAGTATTGTGTATTTTATTGCTATAAAAAAAAAGAGAAAGAAATAAGGTGTAGGAGGGAGGAAGAAAGAAAAAGAGAGAGAGAGAGAGACGTGTAGAAATACAGTAAGGAAAAAATACAAGTTAATAGGTGTGTAGGAGACAAGTAAAGGAAGAAATGGAGGAAAAGATATAGGTAGAAATGGAGATTTTTTAAATTCCTGTGCAGAAGATTGTCAATTTTAAATAATACGTTTAAGGGAGCATATTAATTAAGCAAAGAAACCGTGATCCATCATCGAGGCGTGGAAGTCGGTGGTGGAAGATCTGCTGGATAGGAAAACGACGGAGGAGCAGGTCGATGAAGAAGAAGAAGAGGAAGAGGAGCAAGAGGAAAAAGAGGAAGTAACGCAATGGAGAATAGCGAAAAAGTGCGTGTTGTGGAGAACATTGATGGCGAGGCCGCGTCGTCTAGCGATAATTCTGAGAGAGAGGAAAATTCGACGCGTTCTGAAAAGGCACATCGTGCATCACCTTCGGAAGAGAATCCTTCTATTACTTCCACAGATGAAAGTCGTACTTCGATCTCGGCAGACGAGTCGACTGCAACATCCGAGGATGATTACGGCTGTGAGCACTATAAACGAAAATCGAAGTTTGTGGTAATGTCTTTTTAGAATGTCTTTTTGTATTTTTATAATGGATATCATGTTTTGTAAAATGTATTGATTTTTAATAATCTTTCAATTATATATGTATTTCATAATTTAGCATTAATATACTTCTACATATACGTATGTAAAGTAATTAATTAAGTTTAATAGAAAAGAAAGTATAAAAGAATTATCTATTTGGTTCTTACAATAAATTAGTTTTATAATCTGTCATTTTATTCTTATAGACACCTTGCTGCAATAAGGTTTATACATGTCGGTTTTGTCATGATGAACAGGAAACACATACTGTGAATAGAAAAGAAGTAACAGAATTAATATGTGTTCTTTGCGATACTCGTCAACCTGTACAGGCTACCTGTCAAAACTGTCATTGCCATTTTGGAAAATATACCTGTTTAGAATGCAATCTTTTCGATGATGAAGATAAAAATCAATACCACTGCGATGGTTGTGGAATATGCAGAGTTGGTGGACGGGATAGATTTTTTCATTGTGCCAAGTGCAATATGTGTCTCCCTATTCAGCTACAAAATGGTCACACGGTATATATTTCAATACTTATGTTTTATATATGCTACAGTCAATGTTGAGAATCCAAGCATTCTAGGCAAGAGGGTTTTGGTCAATTTAGAATATATGCTTTAGTTTGCTGTATTTAGAGCATGGAAGAGGAAAGGGAAGTGTTTTTGAACTTGTGTAAGTTAAACAAACTATGGAAATTTAACTTAAAATTAACTTGAAATTTAGCTAAACAGACTAGAGTGATATTTGTAAACAGTCGCAAAACGAACCAAAATGTAGATGCCGGCGATACCTGTGGTATAGTCAAATTACTGCTGTTGACGAAGTTTGAATCGTGACTAACTATCATGAAGTACTGTCATAAGGTACTATGTGTACATGAGGTCACAATCGTAACGGGCAGTCCGCGAGCTCGGCTTGTTATGTTTACGTTTGGCCCAAGTATCTGGTCACGAGTTAGAATCGCGATATTCATGTTTGGGCAAAAATCTTTATTGTGAATCAGACTCGCTAAAGTACGGGAATGGGTTAAAAATATTTACATAATATTAGGAATATATTTCGGTCTATCTTTAAAATGTGCTTCAGTGGGATGTTTAGAGCATAGAAGAGAGAGAGAAGATGAAGTGATCTTAATCCTCTATGAGTCAGTGTTATTTTCAGGTAACATGTTAGTTTTTTGGCATTTTACTAAATAATTTTAGTTTTTTTAATGAGATGGCATATACATCTTAATTTTATAAAGTCTCAAAAACAACTAGTACTATATTCATAACGGTTAGTTATGCTAGTTTAATCAACCTAAAATAGCAAAATAAGTGTTGTACAAGCTGTCTGCAGTCGAAGCAAGCAAACCTTTTTTTTCCAATTGATATTATTTTTGCTTTTATTTACTGAAGAGAAAATTATGTATATAATAGTTCTGAGTTTGAATATCAATAATAACTTATTTTTTTACACTTCGAATATCATTTTGTTACTTTTTTTTATGTCACAATTCTGTTACTTTGAAATAACAGTGGCCTATAAGGGACTCTTCTGTATATTTATGATCAAGCTTGTATGTTCCGTTAAATGTTCCGGAATAAGTTGAAGAATTTGTTGCAGCTAACAATTCCTGACTATGTTTATCAGTTTTTTTATGGAAGAGCTATAAATATACTATAGGGATAGATTTAGGATAAATGCAAACTACTTTTTAGAATTTCACACTTAAGTTTTTCTACGCAGAAGTGGAGAGACATTATGGGCTGTTGTTATCTGAAAGTAACATATTGAATTTATTGTAATAAAATTGTTTATACCGGACAATTTTTTTTCCATCTGCATATATAGGGTGTCTTACATAACTCTTTTCATGATTTTTAAAGTATTTGCGATAACTTGACAAAAAAATACTTTCACCAAAAGTTGATCTATTTTTGATTGATTATACATTGCAATAAAAAAAGTTTAAAAATTTTTTTTGTTATGTTTTTTAAGGCTACCTTTATTTTTTTAAATGGCACCCTATATTTTTGACCTTACATATTAATTTTTTCTTTGTTGTGAATTGTCGACAGTTAGTAGTTAAGTTTCTAGCAATATACAACATTTAGTCAAGGTTTCTGAATTGAATGTAATTTCGAGTCTTTTGATAATAACTACAAGTTATTATCGTCCATTTCTATTTATTTCTTTGTTTTCAAGGTCATCCAAAAGTCATGATATACTAGTTCGTTGAATTCATATTAATACGGGTTATAATACTGTAAGGTCAAAAATATAGGGTGCTATTTAAAAAAAATGAAGGTAGTCTTAACATAAAAAAAAAATTTTTTTTTCAAACTTTTTTTTATTGCAATGTATAGTCAATCTAAAATAGATTAACTTTTCATTAAAGTATTTTTTCGTCAGGTTATCGCAAATACTTGAAAAATTGTAAAAAGAATTATGTTAGATATCCTGTATATGTTTATAATTGATGATTTTCAGTTAAAAAAATTTGTTCTTATTTATAACAAAAATTCGACCCACAGAGGGTTGAAAGGGAGAACAACTAAACTTTTAACAGAAACAGGCAATTGAGAAGCGAATACGTGAGTGCGTGTACAGTATGGAAAGTGAAAATCTTTTCATGACTGTACGAACATACATCTTTCGTGGTTTGTTTCACTTACAAGAGTTTAAGATCACTTGGCCCCCCCTCCCCACTCTCCATATATATATATAAATATTGATACAATTTGTTTTAACAATTCTCTTTGGTCATTGATATAATAATATAAATGTAATTTTGATTGCAGTGTGTGGAAAATGTATCACATGCAAACTGTCCCGTTTGTTTAGAGGATATTCACACAAGTCGGATTCCTTGTCATATCCCAGGTTGCGGGCACTTGCTTCATCGAACTTGTTTTGAGGAATTGTTACATTTTGGTCATTATGCTTGTCCTACGTGTCAGGTATCTCTTTTAGATATGACAGACCTATGGAGATTTCTTGATATGGAAGTATCTTTAACACCAATGCCAGAAGAATATAGGGATTATAAGGCAGATATTTTATGTAAAGATTGTCACGAGGTATGTAATAATATTTATAGTGTTTGAAATATATGTATTTTATAATGTCTATTATTATATCTTCATATGCGCATTTTGCAATATCAAATATTATGTTGACTGCTTTATGCCAAAGACACGAATTTGCAAATCAGTTAATAGTGATAATATGACACATAACATGAACAATAATAGAATAATTGTCGAGATCAAAGTTTTTGAAATTTTCTTTCAGTTTTTACATCATATTTTAGTATAACTTTATAATAAATTTTGATTTTTTTATTCTCACTTTGAATTATAAATCACATTTATAATTCTAATATAATGACACTTTATAAAATAAATTAAGGAAAATAACTTTTATTTTTGATATTGAGAGATAATGTTATTTTAGTGTTTGAAAAAATAGCCTATTTTTGAAAATTTTTTATGGGAAAATTATAAGTACAACACAAAATTCGTTAGCAAACTTTTATTATACACACTTTTAACAATATTAACAAATTTTTCCATTGCAAGTCGTTACAAAATGGAAGTGCCACAGTTCGGAAAAGCGAACTTCACATCAAGAAATAGTATTCTACAAAACTTTAACAATTCATTATATTAATTCACTTGAAAATTATACTAGAACAATATAATTACTTTAGCTAGGAAAAGATGCAGAGATTTCACATTATCTAGTAAAATATTTTTTATGAACAATTTCTCGCGATATTTTATATCCAAAGATAAATATTTAATATTTTTATATATAAAATAAATGATATTTTAAAAATCCTCTTCGTTCTCCCCTACACAACGTCGTGAACTGTTGAAGTATTGCGGAACACACGTTTCTCGATGTGAGGTTCATTTTGCCGAGCTGTGGCGCTGTCGTTTTATGACAATTAGGGTCCCTAATGACAACTTACAATAGAAAAATTTAATGTTGAAAGTATTATGTTATGGGTAATGTATATAATGAGCATAATGTGAATAATGTATTTCCCAAATTGCTCGGTCATTCAATAGAATGCTTAGAAAGTATATCTATAAATAATATCTATAAATAATATCTATAAATTGTGCTTCACTGTGTTTAGATTACGGGTGTAGAGGTGGGGGTGGGTAAGTGATCTCCCACTATTTACTGTGTAACAAACCACGACAGATTATGAGAGTGCAGAAACAAAAAAACAGCGAATGTTCTGGAAATAAAAGATCTATGATAGTTCGTACGTTGTCAAGCGAGTTTCTATCGGATATGGATTCTCCTTTAAGCTTATTTTTTCTTAGCGATGTTGATCTCTGTCACGTTTATCCATTTTTTGAGAACATTCGAACCGTATCTATATCCGATTGAAGCTTGTTTGACAACGGACAAACTATATTGAGATCGCTTCCTCTTCTTTCCCATGCTCTAAGCACTGCAAACTGAGGTATACTTTATAGATTAATCAAAAACTTTCTAGACGTTCTGTAGAATAACTGGGGCATTTATGAAATATCTGCTAATTATACGCATTGCCCGTAACATATATAATAAAGGTTTATAAATGAATTTTGCTTTGCACTTACTATATTACCACAATGAATTCTCAAAAATAACCTATTTTTTCGAATACTGGAGTAATATTAGCCCCTAATTTCTTATGTCAATGGTTTCTCTTTGCTGAAAAAATTAGTTCTCATTTGATCAGTAAAGTTAAGCAACGACAGGTACAGTTAATATTTGGATGTTGTTAATTCGTGAAAGAGAGAGAGTAATAACGACAATAATTCTATGCAAATTATAAGAACTGACAACTATCTAACTATAATTTTGTATTTAAAAAAGTAAAAAATTAATTATCATAATTTGAATTTCCGTTATTGCCTGGCTTTAAAAGTGCATTACATGCATGATCATTGGTTTTCAATTGTTTTAAAAATGATTCTTGTTGAAAACTTTGCCCTTCATATATTTTCTTTCAATTTTTGAATTGATATGGTCAACAATGCACTGTATGCTTTGACTATAATATGGTATAAACTTGTCATGTCAATAATTCAAAAAAAAAAAAAAAATAAGAAAAAAATAAACTTATATTAAATAAACTTTATGAAATTGCAATTATATTATTGGAATCTAAAGAAACAATTATAACGCGTGTGATACATGCTTGTGAGACACTGTCTTTCAATAATTACTCTTGCTAAATGAATTTTCTCTTTATCAAACTCATGAATACATATTTATACCTCTGACATATAAACAAAACATATTCAATGCTCATTCATGAATTATGTTTAAAATATAACATTGTTATTATGCAATATATATATTTGTCATTTTTACATAATATTAGGAGGAAAAATAAATGTTCAATACATATTTTAACTCATTTGCACATTCCTGACTGCGGCATAAAAGGAATGATATTATTACTACATGAAAATGTTGTTTTAGGAATCTACTGTGAAATATCATGTTGTTGGATTAAAATGTTTGAATTGTGGTAGTTATAATACCTGCAGAGTTAAGGGATCTCCTTCACCTGGTAAAATATTAAATATTTTATATTTTTATCAAAAATTTAGTAATGGTAATGTAATATTTTTGTCATTAGATGATAACACTTTAGACGAGGCAGCTGGTGGTAGCAGTACAGGTGACATGGAACAGTCTCAGAGATAGAGTTTTAAGTATTAAAGGATAAATTTATTAATTTACAATAGAATGCGGAACAGAATTAATGAGAAAACTTTGGAACGCAATTTGAATCAGTGTTTCTTAAATGCATTTTTTAATATATTCCATTTTTGTGATGTTTAATGATATTTCGAGATTATTGTTTTTAATTAAATTCTAACAAGGGGAGACTGGAGTGCAAGATACATAGACATTTTTAAATTTCGCATACTTGAAGTAGTCCATGAAAATATACATTGTATTTAAAAAAAATTAGATCTTCAACCAATATTTATTTATTTATTTTTCTTCGGTAGCGTAATAGGTAGCAGCGTGGTCATGTATCTCTGATGTCACCGGATCTATTTTTCGGCAAGGAAAGTTATTTTTTTTTTTACTTTTTTATTTTTTTATTTTTTATATATTTTTGTTATTGCCAAGTATGTTTAATTTATTTTATTTTATTTTTCTATTTCTATAGAGTATGTTATACATAACGTTGAATTGCACCAATTGTATAATAAACCGAACATTATTAACGTTATAAAATCACGCCGATTAAGATAGGCAAGCCACATGGAGCGCATGGGTGAGGAGCGAACAGCGTGTAAAATACTGATCGGTATGCCTAACGGGAAAAGACCACTGGGCAGATCAAAACGTAATGGGAGGACAATATTAGAAGGGATCTTAAGGTAATAGGATACGAGAACCGCGAATGGAAGGGTCACGCTCAGGGACAGGCACACCTGGCTGGATTTGGTATTTGCGGCAATGAACTTTCGAGTTTCTAATGCCAGTTAATAATAATAATAATAATAGTAGTAATAATAATAATAATAATAATAATAATAATAATAATAATAATAATAATAATAATAATAATAATAGAGTATGTTATATTAATTTTATAAAAAATATGCAGTGGGTGTAACAAGTATCCGTACAGCAGTGAATTTGAACACACAAAAACTCTATATAACTTTATTTATTACAAGAAAATGTTAACAACAAATACATATACATATTCTTTAAAATGAATGTTATAAAAAAAAATTATGTATTTATATTTATTATGAAAATATCAGCAACTGTTCTGAAATTAACGAAAAATACACGCGTAATAAGTATTCGTGCAGTCCTTGATTCATGACATTGTACGTGGGATAAATACAAGATAATACATCTCATATCAACATATCTAGGGTCAGTATATCTAGAGATGTTGTAAATACAAGCACTGTTCCGAATTCATATACAGTCAACAGCAATAACCGTAAAATAAGGCGAAATGGTCAAGAAACCATTGAAGAAGAAAGGAAAATGATTATAAATTCACATAATAATAATAATAAAAAATACTAACATAAGTGAAATTTCCTAAATTGTAAATAGACCACGGTCCACGATTCAAGGATCATTGACATGTATGGAAACCGAAAAATTTTTTAAAATAATCCAAGAAACGGATGTGAACGTAAAATAAATGACTGCACTGACCTATGGATAATTCAAACAATAAAACAAAATCCCAAAATAAGTGCAGTAAATATAGCTGCTGAACTTAAAGATAACCTTAATATTAATGTGTGCAGTACAATGTGTAATTTGTTATGAGCTACAGGATATCATGGCAGAGTAGTCCTTAAAAAATATTTCATCAATGAAGTTAATAAAACGATTAGAATTTGCTGAAGAGTATGCCAATATTCCTATAGATTACTGGAATCGTGTTATATTTATTGATGAAAGTAAATTTGATATATTTGAGTCGGATGGACGATGTACTGTATAAAAAAAAAATACTGCCTATAAAAAAAATAATTTGCAGGCAACTGCAAAGCATGGAGGTGGGTCGGCCATAGTTTGGGGCTGCATAAATGCAAACAGGGTTGGATCTCTGCATTTTGTCAGTGGTATCATGGACCATAAATTGTATGTTAATATTTGGAAACAACATTTTCCTAGTGCAAATAAAATTGGATTACAGGACAATTGTCTTATTACAAGATAATGATCCAAAGCACAATGCTTACAATATGAGACAATGAATTCTATATAATGTATCAAACCAATTAAAATCCCACCTCAATCTCCAAACGTGAATGTTACAGAACATTTATAGGGTTATCTTGAAGAGAAAATTTGTCATCATCACATTTTTCCAAAAAAAGATTTTAAAAAAAGCACTCTTACAATTAGAAGAATGGAATATGATTCCCACTATTAAAACCAGGAAGTTTGTAAATTCGATGTAACAAAGACTTAAAGCGATTATATAATCTAAAGGGAATACCACTAGATACTAAGATAGTAAATAAATTGCTCCTTTATTACATTTAGGTATTAAAATGTATAATTTTTGTTGTAAATGAAGAACTGTACAAATACTTATTACTCGTGTATTTTTCGCCGATTTCAGATAATTGATGATATTTTCATAACCAATATAAATACATAATTTTTTTTTATAACATTCATGTTAGAGATTTCTAAGAATATGTATATGTATTTGTTGTTAACATTTTCTTGTAATAAATAAAGTTATACAAAATTTTTGTTCAAACTCACTGCTGTACAAATACTTTTTATACCCACTGTAATAAAAAAAGGGTGCATTTTTGTATTATATATCGTGTTAAGTTTCTTCTTTTTACAAACTTTATTATTTTATTAAAAGATCAACATTATTACACAAGAAAAATAATTAATATTTATAAATAAAATAATACACAATAAATAACAAAAATTAATCTTTTTGCCTGCCTGGAACGATACATTTTTTAGGATGATATTCGTTGTATGGAAACACGAATCATAAATTTTTATGAATGTAGGCTTCGTACATGTACCCGAAAATTTCAAATCTTTCACAGGGAAGCAGACTTGGTTCACGTTTAAGAAAACTGGTTTTTCTTCATTCAATTGTGACACAAACCATGTGTATGTTATCATTTTGAAAAATTTTTTTTTGCACAGATAACTGATGATGCAATATCGAATGAATTTTTATAGCATTTTTACAAGACGTAATTTCACAAATGATATTGATATCCGGTTTGGTCGATATTGATTATAAATAAGAAATATACAAGTAAAATTATATATATTAATAATTAAAGATAAATTCTGCTATTCTGTTACAAGGAAGATCAGTTGATGTTTCCTCGATGATGTAGCTCGTCTTTCGATAATTTAAGGAATTCTTTGAGTGCGATAGATCCTCTAACCTAATTGTAGTGATTATCAACTCTCTCATATAAGCATAGATGAGAGTTTTGTGACTCTTTAACGATATAAAAAAATGTATGTTTTGTGTGTTTGTACGACAAATATCATCCTAACAAATGTATCGTTCCAGGCACGCTAAAACAATTTATTTGTTTCATGTTTTTTATTATGTTATTTATGTTATTAATAATAATTTATATTATTTGTTATTTGTTTACTTTTTGTGTTTCTGTACAACGAATATCATCCTAAAAATATATCATTCCAGGTAGGCTAAAAGATTAATTTTTGTTATTTATTGTGTTATTTTATTTATAACTATTAATAATTTTGTTCTTGTGTAGTAATATTGATGTTTTAATAAAAGTATAACGTTTGCAAAAAGAAGAAATTTAACAAGCTATATAATACAGATGCACTCTTTTTTATTATATTTAGTATGAAATTAATATGATATACTCTATATAGAAGCAGAAAAATAAAATAAATTAAACATACTTTACAATAACGAAAATAAGAAATAAAAACATAAAAAAAATCAAGGAAACATCAAGAACATGAGACCACGCTGCTACCCATTACGTTATCGAAGAAAAAGAAATAAGTGAATATAAGAATGTTTGTGAAATTTCTATTCCTGTTTTTTTCGCACACGTTGGAGATCTCGTTTTTTTTTTAAAAGTATAATGTATATTCTCATGGACTACTACAAGTGCGTAAAGTTTAATAAAAGCCTTAGTCTTTCGCACTTCGGTATCCCCTTGTTAGAATAAATAATGACCATTTATTGTTAAAAATCTTAGTTTAAAAATATATTTGCTGTACATTTATATGAGCATGTTTAAAATTTAGAGTATAATATGTATATTAACACGTTAACTACTGCGTTAGAAAATTCTGATCAGGCTGCGTTATCCGTATTCGGGTGACGCTTATTTGAATACTTATAAGGTAAGTTAGTAGGTATTTGGAAAGATATTTCGTAAGATATAATTTTACACAATAAATTCACAATTAGTTCGTGCCTATTTATTCATCCGTGAAAAGGTGGGGTTAACTCAGATTTATTTAATTTTTGTTCAGCATATTTATTTGTTTCTAATAATACAAGCAAGTCTATTATTTCGTCATCAACGAACAAAGTAGGGATTGATATTGCCAGGTAATTCCCTAATAAGAATGCCTGTCCCAGTAAAAGAAAATGATTATTGCCGACAACTAAATCCGTTTCATTCTCTAAACTGAATTGCATGTTCTTTCTTCAGTATCCACTTTTCTTTTTTCTTCAAAAACCAATTCTTATAAAATATGATCAATAATATCTACGTCATATTCATTATCACTGCATTTATTAATATCCGAATCAGAATCTAACTATGTAATTCTATTTATATTTCTTTTTTTTTTAAATCTCAGCTATTCCTCATCGCTACTATTTGAATTTTTATAAGCTTTGTAACAGGTTTTTTTTTCATTATAATTTACTAAGAAACAACTTTCCCATTTTTTTTTGACATTCCAAAAAATTAGGATTATTTTAATACGAAAAAAATGTTAAGCATTTGTCGCTACAGAAAAAATATTTAAAAAAGAAGAAAGTTTTATTCTTAACATGCTTATCTTCTGCTACGATAAGAAATAATATTGATTTTCAATTCGATATAAATCTGTTCTATTCGTTAAATCATTCTAAATGTGATAATTTTCTATTACAATAAGAAACAATAGACCCAATATGTTTACATAGCTACAGAGTAAGTTTCAATCTTTGAAGTGCACCATGTTATAACAGTGCGTATGGCTTGACAGAGCTTTTCTTATAAACTTGCGTGGCAGTAAACGTGTTAATTAGTTCAATTTAAAAATCATATTTGAATACATCAATATTGCTAAAATAAGCATTACTGTTAGAGCTTCGTAGAGGCTTGTATAAGGAGTTAAGGAAAAACTAAGTGCCGGTATACTACTTGCTCGGCAATATTAATAATTTATATTTATATTCGTCAAAGAGGCAAGATACAAATTATGTTCATAGCCCGGACAAAGTTAAAAGAAATATACCGGCGATACTCCAGTATTACGTATTTGAAACTGGTATGCATTAATCATGTTAATTGTTTGTGGCTTGTTATTTTTAAATTTCATATACGTTAGACTGGAGATAATATAACAGATCTTGTTACTTTTAAGTTAAATGTATATTGGACCGAAAGTAATATATAATTTGTTTTTATAATACTTTTCTTAGATAGCAAAATTATTAATAATATAAATCGTAGGATATTTTGATTCTTGCAATTGATAAATTTACATAACTGGCACTAAGAACATTTAATATAGATAAGTCTACTAAGGAATTTTTTATCATTACATTCAAATATTATAATAATGTTCTAACATTTGTTTAAATGTTCTTGTCAAGATAAAGTTTATAATATACTCTTTTAATATGCAGTAACTTAAAAAATATTCTAAAGCTTATTCTGCATGGGAAGAAATAAAATTAGACAAATAATACATTTTTTTAATTCACTTTTTTATCTCTGCATAGAATCTTTTCTTGAATCTTATATCGTGTATTTACTTATTTGTTATAAAACTTGTTCACAGTGCTTTGAGTAATTATTTTGTATATTTGAATATAAGTAAGATTAATAATTGGATTAACAAAATTACATAGTCTTTCAAATTCTCCAAAACTGCATAATAAAATTGAGTCATAGCTGATTATTAGAAATTGATATGGTATTTCATGATTTGATAAAAATTCATGATAAAATTTTAATATGTCTTTACCTCTAAGGTGTTTTTATGAAATTAATAACAATATATATATGTTTTATATATGTTGAAAGTATTAATTTCTGTTGTTCGGTGGTACGAACGAGTACAATAATATTTCTGTATCAAAGATATTGAACTAGATGTTCATGTGAAGATAAATAATGACCCATCGAAAGCTAATTATATATGTACATATGTACACCTTCATATATAATAGTTTTAATTTCATTCAACATTTGTACTCATACGAACATAGTTTGACACATTTTATTCGTATCTAGTTAAACTATATATTGTATAATTCAATGTAGCACAGAATGTCATATGACATTTATAGATCAGGTACACTTTAGTCGTATTATATCAGTCAGCAAAAATTATGTGGTAGTTCACGTATATCATTTTTCTTCGACTCATTCATATCAAATAACTTAAAATAATACTTTTACTACGTTAAATACCGCATATAGCAATTGAATATTTTCGAGTTAGAGTGAATATTAAACAGCACCAGCTTTCAATTTAATAAGAAACATAGAATAGTTTGTTATTTGAGGAACCATTTAAGTTTTACTCATTATATGATAAAACAAATTTCTTTTATTTATACGGTTTTTCCATTCCAATTCATTCCAAGGCACGTCGTAAAGAAAATATGTGACACCTTATAAATTTAGAATTTAGAATTTTGGTGTATCACATAGTCATATTTCACATTTATTATGGCACCTTCCATAAGGTTTCTCGTTGTGGTTTTATCTAGCCAAAGTAAAACACACAAGTTTTGTGTAACTATCGTTATGTTTTTATTATTCAATTGTAAATTAAATATCAATTACAAAGGCTCTTTGTACATAACGGGCGCAATATTATTCTTTTGTTTTATATAATATAGTATATTAAATAAATTGATCATTATTCAATTTTACCTCATTCAAGAGAAAAAAAGAAAACTCTACACAATACTTTTTCTTTTCACTTTTGAAAGATATTTTTCATTGAAAAATACTTCTACTAGAAAGATAATAATGGAAAGGGTTTGTTTTTGGTTGTTATTAATTACGTTTGTCGAGGAAAGTAAAATAGAACTGAAACATTGTGTAATACATAATTTGCTCCCTTTAATTTCCCCTCTCTATATCAAGGAAAAAAGACAACCAAAAATAAACCCTGTACGTAATTGTGTTCCTTATACTTCCATCCTGTGTTATTTCTCCTTTTTCGTTTCTATCTTTTAAATAATACATTTTTTTTCAAAACGTAATAAAAAATAAAAATGTTGATAAGAGGCGTGACCTTTTCTCTTTTTCCTTGTTGCTGCTTTCTTACTTTTATTATACTTTTCTTCATTTAAATCGATACACATGACAATTATGGCAGAATTCCTTAAACGGAAATGCCAAATGATTAGCTTAACTCCGACTAGTTTAACGTAATGATTTATTTTGTTTAACTTTTATTTCTTTTTTGTACCAAAATTACAATTAAGCTCTGTCTATGCTCGTCATTTCCAGCTTCTAATCCTTCAAAGACATCCTATGAAAAACTTACTAAAACTTTAAAAATTTAAGGACCGAGGACGTAATGGTAAAAAGCCGTGATTGCTAAGAAATCGTCGTGCCGCGCGTGTCATTTCGAGTTGATCGCGCGTACGACCGCAAGCAACCGCAGCCCACTGTGTTTCCAAATGCAACTGAAAACAATACAAATAGTGTATAATACATATTTTTTATCGCTAAATAAATTGTTTCGTTTAAATCAATAATTACACAATGATCTAGAAACCTTATTTTCCAATTAAGAATCTGCATTGAAGTGTTATAATAGCATCCTAGATGAAAATACAGTGTAAAATATAAAAATTATTTATCGTTGTTATTTAAATATTCTCTTTTTTCCTCTGAATTGGAATTATACTGAAAAAGAAATGGGAGTTTCTGGATCATTGTATCTAATTGATGATATGATAAAAACGTAGAAGATGAAGAAATGGAGAACTCACCTTGGCACGTTTGATTGGCCTCAGAGGTAGAGGGCTGAGGATACAAGGGCTGTCGAGCGCATCGAACGTGATTGCTCTCTTGGCATTGGGCTTCCGCTGAACGGACAACAAGTCGTGGGAAGTCTGGAAAGGATAGACACACTAGCTACAGCCGGCAATCGAGAAATGAAATTAGAAAATGCGCCTATGTAGAGATATTACTTTAAAAACGAAACAAAAAGATATTATTCTATTAGTATTCAATAAAAGTTTATAAATAAAGCAAGCTGAAATAGACAGAGAGATTTTTAAAATTAATCTAGAACACGCTTGTTCAAAAAATTTCTTTGCTCAACACGATAGAGTTACAAAATTTTTAAACTCCTTTCCTTTTATTCGCATGCTTGTTACTAGTTTTAATAAATATTATATCGCGATTGGTACGATGACTAGGCCTTGTGATTTTTTTCTTTCTAAATTTATGGGTTTGAGTAGTTTAATTTGTGTTGTCGTGCGTATTTTATAGATTATATTACGACGTAACCGCATACAAATATTGGATTATTCGTTGCATGATGGATCATTAAGGACAGGACTGGGGTACTTTAGTACGCTAGGCCAGGCCTGTATAATAACATAAAAAAGGATATTCTTTTAAAAGTTAGTACAAACATGCGGCGAATTAACCTATTACTAATAATATACATATAAACATGTATTTTAAACAAAAAATCCAAATATATAAATATATATTAAATAAATATGAGAATACTATGCATATTATCGCACAGAAAACTTTGGATATCGCTGTTTAGAAACAAAGTAATTGATCTAATTTTCGCAAATGATTTTACAATATAATCGAAGTATTTTCAAAAATTATTTCTTTTTAAATAAGAAATGTATCGAAGATAACAGTTAATTTTTATACAATTACGAATCCGTCACTCTCTTTTTTTCTTTCGAATGCATTTCAATAACGAACATAATAAAACAAGAAATTAAACGAGCGAAGCAAAGGTCGATAATGATCTGTATTGAAAGAAACGATATTGTCTAATATTTTAAAAAGAAAGGAATATTACTACATCTATAAATAATTAATAATTTAATTTATATATATATTTTTACTTATATAATATATCATTTTTGCTTTATATGTTTTAGCAAGATAATTGTATTTAAACAGTTGTCTACATAATCAAACAAGGTAAACATTTTATTTTTCCTCTCCTCCCATTGTTTACAGGTACAAATTAAAAAAATAACTTTATCAATATTTAACAAAGACAAAAGCGATCGTATTATTAGAAATAAATTAATATAAATAAAATGTATGATTTGAATGTTACTCGTGTTAATCATTGTTATTTTTATATTTAAGATAAAGTTAATAAGACAATAATCTTTGGATTGGACGATGTTAAGTGGCGTAAAAAAAAGAATTAAAAACAACTTAAATAAAGCGCGCGTGAAGAAGAACATAAAAAACCACGATTTTTTCATTAATTTTCTTATTAAATAATGTAATAACGAATGAGAAAAAACGATTAGTATTAAATATATAAGAAAATAAGAGGTAAAAAGATGACAGACAATAGAGAGACAAGTAAAAATAAAAAGAAAGAGAGAGGAAGTGTTAAAATATGAAAAATTAAGAAGGCCGGCTAGCGTGTCTAAAGGCGATTGGTGAGGGTATAATGCCAGGATAGAGCTGATTGAATTTGGGTTTGATTTTGGATTCGGTGCTCTACCTTTATGGGACTTTGACCTGCTGTTAAGAAACTATCTTCTAACGCCATGGACGCTGGTGAGAACAGCACTGAAGTGTCCAAACTTTTGCTCTACAAAATAATAAAAAAAAACAAAGTTTATGTAATGATTTTTCACTTCAATCCATAAAATGAAATTACTTTTTAAATAAATCTTACCGGAGTTTCAACGACAAAACTCATATCTCCATTGTCAGATGGAACATTTCCACCCCAAGCCTGACAGAGAGCTTTGCGTGCTCTTTTTCCACCAGGTGCACTGTTCTCTTTACCTCGCCGCCTTGTAGTAGAGCAATATCCAGAATCTTGGAGAATAATATGACTGGTACTCGCCATACTTTCGCGATCAGTTTCTTGTTTAATAATCTCAGTTAAAGCATCTAAACGGCTAGGAGTAGCAGGGAACTGAGTAGTTGCGCCACTTCGTCGTTCAAGCTCAGCCAGAGCGTTTTTGAATGGAGTTGGCGTTCTCGGAGTATTGATGTCTAAACATTTCAAGAAAACATTGAATTTAACTGTTGACTGAAAATGATATATTTTATTATAATTTATTCTTCGGTTTGAATAACCTACCGTTTTGATTTCGTCGCAAACCCGTAGGTTGTGGTGTCGTAAGTGGTCCAGGACTGTCAGATTTTGGAGTACTTGCACAAGGCCAGGCAGACGTTTCAGGACTTAGACTATTTAAGAATTGAGAAGGACTGAATGGAAGTTGTTTTATGGGAGTAGATGGCGTAATATTGCCATTATGCGTTTGTTGACCAGTTATTATGAAATAGTCCGATTGATTCCCACTGTCAGAATTGTCCGTTCTTTGTGTAACCGATTGAATATTCCGACGTCTACGCAGAATCGGTGGAGGACTGCTTTTTTCTCTTTCAGTAAGATGTGTCGAGGTTTCTTCCAAGTCGGGCATTGGAAGTAATCTTATCTCAGCATTTCTTGAATCCACAGTTTCGTTTTGTAGATCCATACTGAAATATCTATGAGGGAAAGATAAATCTAATAAGAAATAATTTTGAAAGAAATAGATTCATCGATATTTGTTCGTACTTCGTAAATGGCGAAATATCTTCCGTTTTTACTCTCGAAGATACATCTGCTCGTCTAGAAAAAGACTCGATTTCTCTTTCTTTCGTATTACTCCGTTCACGTTCTGGCGCAGAATGAATATACGAATGTTCATTGTTCTGTTGTTCCCACGTACCGGTCCAATCAAAAGATTCCAATTTTACCGATTGAGTGGCGTTACTGGATGATATAGGTAAATTATTATCGTTACTGTTCGACGCAGATTTCGTTCGAGCATTATTCATGCTTATTTCTTCGTCCACCGAAAGATCCTTTCGCATCGTTATAGTTTCCGATGGTTTCCTCCTACGCCTCCCTATAAAGGTGCATACTATATCGAATCAGTTTTCATTTTTATTTTATACTAATTTTAATATAAGTCAATGATATTGATATTTCGAATATATACCTCGCGTACTAATGGTGCATCTTCCTTCTTCAGCTTCATACTTCCTTCTCATTGTACTATTCCAGTGATTCTTAATGGCATTATCAGTTCTTCCAGGTAAAAGTTTTGCAATTTTAGCCCACTGATTACCAACTTTACGATGAGCGTCGACGATTATTTTATCCTCTGCCTCAGTCCACGCTGTTTTTTTAATTCCTGGATTCAAATGATTGTGCCATCTTTCACGACACTGTTTGCCGATGCGGCCTTTTAAATGTCGCGCGATAAGGGTCCACTTTTTAGGACCGTATTTTTCCACTAGCTCGACAACTTTTTCATCTTCCTAGAAGAAAAAGAGAAAAAGTAATGAAAAATAAGAAAGGTTATAAGAGAAGAAGAATCTTCGAGAAAAGGTAAATCAAGATGAACGTAATTAACCGGTTGAAGAACAGCTGAGAAAAATTCAAAGGAGTTGTCTGCTGCAGCAAAAGGAAAAAGAGAAAAAGAAAAAAGCAATAAGAGGAAAGATTGTGACTAGGATAAATGATATTATAATTATGAAGGAAGAGTAAGAGAATGGACGAAGGAGAACTTGACGTTACCTAATATAAGGTTTTTAGCCATTTAACGCTCGGTGATGTGATATCACGTCCATTGATATTTTCCAGTAATACAAATATTTTAAAAGCATGATGCCAGGATCGTGTTTTAAAATGTTTAAAAATTAAGAATTTAATTTTAAACATAAAATTTTTTTATCCTCTTTTCTCCATAATAACCTTGTGTTAAGTAGTGAATTAACATCAAAATTAAAAAGCTTAAATCTTCTTTATTATTAACATGGTTATTATTGAAATAAACACTAAAATTTGCAAAACTTTTTTCTTCCGGTTTTTGTTGCAAAGAGAAAAAATAATAAAAAGAAAAAAAGAGCAATGTAGTAAAGTTTGAGTGCCAATGCAAGGTTGAACCATAAGGAGAGAGCTTTTTTTAGGACCGGAAAGAAGGAAATGCAGCTTTGAAGAGGCGAGAGAACGTACTCACACTTTGAAATCGTTCATAAATCTAGGCAACGTTATGCTCGATGTAATATACTACAACATCGTAATGAGATTCAACAATATAATTATTCATCTAAGTTTATTTCTATATGGTAGATTAATAGACTCAATAATTTAAATAATGATATTCTATCTTCGTAAGGTTATTAAAACGACAAACTACATTATCGACTGAGTCCCTTCTAAATGGCTCATTCGAAATGCCCTTGGCTGTTGCCAAGTGCATTGGCACGGGACTTGACGACAACGCAACATCACCGTGACCGAAGATCTTTTTTCTTCTTCTATACCCCCCACCGAGTCTACTGGCAGAGTTCTCGCGTAGGCGGTTGGTAACTATGTATGGTGTTCGTTCGTATAGGGTTTTTCATAAATGCATGTAAATACATCAGGAGGTACATCTAGAAGTCACAAAGTGAGTGTAAAATGCCATATGAACGTATGTTCAGTATATTTTAGTTTTCGAATTATGGATGAATAAAAATAATATAATGTCAACACAAACTTCTGTACACCTTGACTTTATCTAATGTTTGTAAATAATGTTTATCGACACGAAACACAACAAATTTCATGTAGTATGTGCCTTCCTTATTCTTGCGAATAATGTTAGTCGCAGTCAGTAGTGTTTGGAAACCGATAAAATGGTTTTGTATAGTGATACTGAAATGACAAACATGCTATATCCATTTATGGATAGGCAAACGGAAATGAACTGGAAGTACGGCAATTATACCAAGAAAACTTGTCGGAACGTAAAATTTCAAATTGCAGAATGTTTTCATTCATTCATTGGAATAGTTAGAGCAGAGGCGAGCACTTAGAACATTTTCTTTAATCACGTATAATTCAAAAACTAACTAATCATAAGATATATTGGACATATATTCTTCAGACATTTTTTATTTGTTCTAGCGTGTAGATATATCATTAAAGTATTGATATGTATTTATGAGACATCCTGTATATGTTTTGTTACTGACAAGGAGAGGTCGTGACCTGTAACTCTAGAAAATGAACTAAATTATACTCAATCGATAGAGAATCGAAAATAATTAGAAACGTGTTTCAGCTTTTTCTCTAGTGGGGCCTTCTTCATGTGAAAAAACTACTTTTTCTAAATAAAAAAAACACTGTTATGAATTTGAGTCGAGCCGAACGCCACCTATTCAACTAGAGTAACAGGTCATGACCTCTCCTAATGAGTAGAAGAGATTTTGTACTATACGACGAGCTCTTTTCCAGGGTCTCCTTATTTTTAGAAAATCTTGTAGAATGTTACTCTTATCTTCGATGGTGGTCATTTCCCTTTTTCTTTCATTTTTTTTGGGTTATTTGTAAGAAAAGTTTTGAAAAATGAAAATGTTTGAACAAATACAACGGGATATTAAATTTTTACTCAAATAAATTTTGGCTCAGTTGGAGCTCTTTTGCTCTTTTTGGAAGGTATAAATAATAGAACTACGTTTTTCATAACAAGAAACGTTAAAAAAGCTTTGAGCTAAGAATGCCAGGTAGTCAATTACTTTTCGTTAAGAAACTGTACCTATTTGACAAATTTTTTTTACCTCCTTGGTCCAAGGGCCCTTTATTAATTCCGGATTTACGACCTTTGCCCATCTCTGTTGACACTGAACGTCGCTTCGTTCGGGAAAATGAGCAGCTATAGTGTCCCATCGTAATCCCTTACCAAGTTGTTCCGCGTTACTAACCAGTTGCTTTAATAGAGCGTCCTGTAATAAAATAGACAAGTTAATAGAGAGTTGGAAGACTGATTGTTTAAACACAAATTAAAATAAAATATGTTCAGAAAACATGTATAGTCTTGATAATCATTTTATCTGCATAGACTTTCAAAACATTCAGAGGAGTTCATAAATCAACGATGATTATTATCCTTTCCTTACTCCGTCTTCTCATTCTTTTTTATGGTTATAATTCTTTCATGAAAGGTGAATGTGTACACGGGTACGGTTCACGAAAACACGATCGATTCTTGCGTGTGCTTTCCCACGGGAAACCATATGTCGTCGTGAGCACCGTTCTGCGAATCTTCACATATGTATATAACACATATATGCCCGTAAGGCATTCAACAACACGAGGGCATCTGCCCCGAGGCACGATGCAACTCGTTCAAAAACGGGTGGCACTCTCAGGGGCTGGTCCTTTTTGAGGGCACGTTCCATTGTTCGACTCCTGCCGTCCTCTTTTTAATTCGCTTGAGAGTTAGCACCGTAATGATACGTCCGATGGATTCAGAATTTGGGATTGCCAGACGGATAAGAGAAAGAGAAAGAGAAAGAGAAAGAGAAAGAGAAAGAGAAAGAGAAAGAGAAAGAGAAAGAGAAAGAAAAAGAGAGAAAAAGAGAAAGTGNAAGAGAAAGAGAAAGAGAAAGAGAAAGAGAAAGAGAAAGAGAAAGAGAAAGAGAAAGAGAAAGAAAAAGAGAGAAAAAGAGAAAGTGAGAGAGAGAGAGGGAGAGAGATAGAGGGAAAGAGGGAGAGAAAGAGATGTTCTCTTACCTCTTCCTTTGTCCAGCGACCCTTATTAATATGTTTCCCTTGGCTATAAGAGTTGACATTCGAGTTGCCAGTATTATTTTGTGACTGACTGCTGCTTGGTCGAACGATACCAGTACTATATTCGGATTCGGAATCTTCACCACTACTAGAGTCGTAGCCAGATCGCGATCTATAATACAAATTTAAAAAATTGCATAAGTTATCTGTTCTAATTATTTGAATTTAAAAATATTTAAAATAAAAAAAAAGAAAAGGAAAGACACGTAATTATACAATTGATTTTTATGATTCATTTTTATGAAACCCTTCTCCTTAGCAGTAAAAGGGGTTTTTTTTTTTTAAACGAGTTAGTTAAACCAAAAAAATCAATTTTTATTGATCTTCTTTTTTGAAATAATGTTAAATAAATTTCTGTAAATATATCAGAAATTTTCCGAAGGATAGGTAGATAGATAATTTCTTGTCATGAAACCATTGTTGTTATTCATTTCCTCCTACTTTTTAACTCTTCAATGAAAAAGTAGCTTCCAGACATCATCCTTAACCACATCCTGTCCAGTGTCAGCCTATATGTGTATTCTTTCTCCCATTGTTTTTTCCCCTTTTGCACGTTCTAATGGATGAACAGGATAGGTTTTAACCGCACCTGATATAATTTCTTTGCGCTGATTTTGTTTCCTTCCTGTCTCCAAAATCGAATTATTTTAACACGACTAATAGTAAAAATATATAATTAGAGTAAATACCGATACTGATCAATTTTTAAATAATACCATTGTTTTTATGAGGGTTTGAAAAGAATAATGACATACAGAACATGCAAAAATAATGTTATTAATAGAAGCAAATTATGAATGAAAAATGACGTTTATTCTATGCATAATTGCTTGATAAAATGCAATCTTCATCATCAGAACATTTCACTAAATAAATCGTTAATTTTATTATAAAATCGGGAATTCAAATATTTTTCGAGTTATTTGTTCGTATAATACCATTTTATTGATAACATAAGTAATTAGTAAAAGTTTTTTCTATTGCCAATTTCTAGTAACATTTTATAGATTTTTACAGTGATAAACTATTAGCAGTCATTTGATCAGACAAATCAACAACAGATTTCCATAAATTTTAACCTACTATCATTTTTGAACCGGATCACAGTTTCAATAAAATATGCATCCTATAATAAAAAATTTATGTAGGTGTGGAAGGCAAATCGTGTAAAAAGCACGCGGCAGTCAACATGTTAAAGTTGGTTACATCCAAGAAGAAATAATTTTATTATCGAAAGAAGAGACATTATCATAGAAGATGATTAATGAAAGGAATAACTGTGTTAAACAGGAAGACAAAATAAAGAAAACGACAGGTGATAAGAGTCGTGGACCACCTTCGCATCATATATATTTATGTCATATGCACTTACATGATTTCGTAAATATTACTATTGCATAATTTTTCCTCTAACTTGTTTCTCCTCTTTCGAGGAGTACTATATTATGGGTAACGATTTTTCAAGTTAACAGCTGTTGAAAGAAGAAAAAAATAATCGAGATAAACTGCCGAGATAATTGATAACAATGATAACGTTGAGGATGATAATACGCAAAAAATGGATACAAATATTTTCTTTTACAAGAAAGTAATGAAATTTGCTTGTTCTAATAGCTGTTGTTAAAGGATTGATTTAAACTTTCTTAAATTTATAAAATTTACAGGAATTCTAGCTAGTTATTAACTCTTATCGGGCGTCAGTTACGTCTCCAGTGACAACGGTATTTTGGCATTTCGCTCGTCTGTCATATAAAAATGACAATCGACATATGTATATTACATACAAAGCGAAATCAGCTACAAACTAATGAGTATTAAAAAAGGTGACAACCGATATTCGCTATGAAGTTTGTTGAATTATAAGAAAGTAAAATGTTTGAAGGGCTAAGATATCGTGAATGAATCTGAAATTTATTTAAAGGCAGTGAGGCGTGTCTCGGGTTATTACATCTTTCAACGTTATGTGAGTAAAGAAAAATCTTCCACCTTTGTAGAATCTTAACACTTAACGGACGGGCCCCGTAAATTTACGATTTTCCGTTGTGACTTCCTAGGACGGGCCACGTAGAACTACGTTTTTCCATGAATTTTTAGTATGTTGCATTAGGGTTTTCTTTTATGCACATTGTTATTTTTTCATGATATCATCAGTTACAGGTATAAATACCGTTATAAAATATTATAAGAAATATAATGGATTTAATAAAACTACAACGCTTTAAATTCATACATTCATGTTTATTTAACTCTCTTGAAAAATGCCAGGAAACTATAATAGGAAAGACAGAGCAGATTCGATCCGTCCGTTAAGTGTTAAGCTTTGTTTCTCAAGCGCGTAGCATGCCATAAGTTTTATTCGCAATTTTTTCACATTAATTTTATGTACAGTATATCCTAAAAAATAATATGAACTGAATTTGTATTTTATACCATATTAAAATTATTTAAACATATGATTAATTTCAGGTATATAAAAAAAATCGAATTACGCTATTACTGAATATGCTGTTAAGAATTTATTGACAATTAAATTTAATGCGAAAGAAGAATCAAAAAAAAAAATTAATTTTCAAGAATTTGAATATTAATTACTTTGATCAATTTTCATGAAAGTAATATTTAAATTTCTATTCCTAGAGCATATGTTTGAAATTAAATAAACTTTTTTCCACACAGCTAGTTAAAGTTTATTGATCAAGAAAATATTTCATGATATATATATATATTTTTATATATTCTTTTGGTTCAAGAAGTATTGTATAATTATAATTATAATTAATAAGTTTGAAATACACTTAATATGAACAGGAAGAGGAATTCTCCTGTCGTGCATATTCACGGATGAAATTTGTTAAGTGTCCTTTATTTTATTTTCCTGTGTGTCATAATTCTTTCTTTCCTTTTTTCCTAACTTCCTTGCATATGAGCTAATAGGGAAGCAGATACATTTTAATGATATATCAGTGATGGTATCATTAAATGCGTGTATAGTATATTTGTAACATATACTTATAGTTAGTTATACAGTTCTTTGTGCATATTTTCTTCAAATTAATTTCTAATTATTGGATTCGCATTAATTAATTCTTTTAATAATCCTAATTAATTCAGGTATATTTAGTTTTCATTCAGTTAAGTTAGCATAACAAATTTTAATATTCATGATAAAAGATTCTATATAAAATTCAATAAAAATTATAAACCGGCTAACCAAGATTCGTTTATATTGCATGATTAGAAAAAAACATTGTGTTTTTAGCTAGTGATTAATTAAATTGTAATTAGGTTGTTTTCTTTAAGATTTAACAGTTGGTAGCAGGTGTCTGTAAAGGAAGAAACATCTGCTACCTCTCTTTTTCTCTCTCATCATGTCTTATCTTTAACATTCTATTAGAACTGTTGAGTACATCTAAAAGGATAAGGATTCCTCCTAAGATTTATCGACTATTAGATGATTCAATATATATAATTTATTTATGAGAATTCTAATATTAAATTATTAAAATAGTCACCGCAATGGTGAGATTTTAATTCGAGGAAAATTTATGGAGTTTTTTTAGCCAATAAAGTTCGGTTAAATAAATGGAATAATAGAACAGAGTATACTATCAAACGGATTATACTTAAGAATCTGATATGAGTTTCAAATATTAATCTAAAATAGTAGTGTTTTAATGATTATATTAGCAATGTATTCAATCTACACAACTTGGATTTGAATCCTAGAATGAATACTTACAGGCATACAAGTTTTCAAAATGTACTTGTAAATAATGTTAAAAAGAATTGAATATTTCACATATGAGTTATTCACTTGCCAAAACGATTAATTTAACAAAACGAAAAGTGGAGAAAAGTGACAAAGTATTATATACTATTTTGTTTTTCGAAGTATTAATAAAATAATCGAAAATATATTTTGTTTAGGTATGAGAATGCTTGAAAGATCTGTTTTTTTTCCGAAATATAATACTTACATTCATTCAGTCGGAGACAAAAGGAAATGAACAGGTACTAGAAAAGCATCGTCGATGAAGTTTCCTTTAATTACTGCCATTAATATACACTTAAAATTTATTTATTATATATTCTTATGATTCATACATTTATAAGTGAAACATTGAAATTTATATTTACATTTTTTTAGAAATAAATTGTATTTAATGTTAAAATTACCTAAAAAATAATCCCTAAAAAATTATTTATTCTTATTATTAATTACTGCTTCTAATTGACTTGACAAACTATTTATTAAGTTTTCTATCTAATGTTTCAAAATATTTTCGAACATTGATTAAAGATCGCTAAAAACATCTGCTTCATTGTACAGCTTGTCTAACAGAACTTAAAACTTTACAGTTACTATTATAATAATTCAAAATTTTTTCGTTTCTTTTGCAGTATTGTTTCGTTTTAGAATACATTCTTCTCATTTTTACTGCTACGTTTTCTAAATTTTCATTTATTATAACAATATACTTTTCGGCAGTCATTGTACCGTCTACAAGAGCTGATTTATTAACTCCATATCATGAAAAGTACTCCCATCAGTGATCCACCGCCAAATTTAATTAATAAAATAATTAGTGATGAATTTTGACTTGAAAGCCTGGTCCGATTTTTTCAAAATTTAATGCCCTTTTTTTAGGTGTCGCCATTTTCACATTTGCTTTCGGTAATCCATATTATTTTTTTGCAAAATGACGTTGTAATGTATACATATTTTTTTAGAAAAATTTAAACATTTCTTCATATTCTGTTTACTAATAAGCGGCTTACGTTTAGTTTTATAATTTTTTAATAAACTATTTCATATAATCTTCGTTTTATATTGTTTGTCAACATATTCAGTTTCGATGCATCTAAAACGTTTTACGATGTGTTCATCCGATTTCGACGGCATTTGCGAACAACTCGATGATTATCTTGTACAGTGATAAATCCTTTTCTTTTAAAACGTCTCAAATTCTATATATTATAAATTTATTCTACTGCATTCTTTGATATATTGTACTTCTCCGTTATTGTACGATAACTGACAATGAGTTTTTTGGGAGCAATCCAAACTTTGAATTTGTAATGCAATTGTATTGGCTTTTGGAATTGTAATATTATTTCAGAAACAGTCTTATCAATACAAGTGTTTAACTGAAACTGATTGATTTATTTAAAATAATTGTATGTCAGTATAACCATTAATTGGTGTTTGTTTATATTTTTTGACTTTAAATAACATATTTACACTTGCTTTTATTCCTCTGTAATCAGAAAATTTTTATATTAGACATAATTTATTTTTACAAAAATGTAATTATTAATTTTAATTTTTTACTACAAAATTTATATAGAATAAGGATGTATAATAAATGAAACTTAAGTGCAAAATAATTGCAATGTTTGGAGTAAACTCCACGAATAACCACTTCTAGTACCTGTTCACTTACTTTTATTCCTGACTATATGTATGAAGTATATATATATATATATAATACATATACATAGACAAAGACTCGTTGCGTAGCAAACCACGAAACATCTGTCGAATTATCGAAAGTTTGCCCCCTTTTTTCAAATATGCTTCCTTCATTCTCCTGTTCCAAGGTACAGCAAGAAGGTTTCCCCCTCTTTCTTACGACTTCGGGGGCGCCCTTCGGTATTCAGCGTCGTCTTTTTTTCTACTCAACTAGCACCTTCCTTCTCCTTCTCTTCCTTCCGCCGGCTGTCGTTCGTCACGCAACACTAAGGTCATCGTGCGAGCTACTCACACATCTTTAATAAACTCTTTGTTTTTCCTTATATCGCGAATCCATACACGAATAAGAAAAAGAGAGAGAGAAAAGGAATAGGAAGAACAACGAGTCTCGGTATTACTTCTCAAAGTTAAACGATCTTAATAATTTTAATTACGTTACAATATCAAGATAATAACTGTTGAATTATTTTTAACAAATTAGTATTTATTATATATCATTAATTTTATTCTATTATGATGAAGCGTTTTCTTTGAGGGCGTCGATGAAATATATATATATATATATATAGAGAGAGAGAATGAATTTGCTTCTGTCATCGATTTTTCTTAGTTACCAGGGAGACCAGGTGCATAAATCTAAAGAGCATTTGTTCCTATCCATGTCAGCTGCTTCCCTTACGTTTTACCCTCCTCGTTTTCTACCCTTTGTGTCTTATAACTTTGAGAGAACAGTATATACTCTTTCCAATCGTCATTTCAAAAATTGAAATCTCATTTAAAGATTTTTAATAAATTTCATTGGGCTTAATTATGTAATTGACGATTTCATCGTTATGAAATCAATCTTATGCTTTTGAATACCATTCGGAAATACAAGTTCAATCCCATTTTATAATTTGAATTTTTTCTTTCGTGAATCATATGAATGGAATTAAAGAGAAGCCTTCTTTTAAAATGACAGTCTCGGAAACGAGATTCTTAAATGACTGTTGTGTTTGCATTGACATAACAAAAAGAACTTTTTAAAGGCGTATAAAAGACATAAAAGTTGGCTTGGCGCCAACTATAATGAGTTCGTGTTAAGTGAACGTAATGACATGTAATGTATTTAAATCAAGTAAACGGAATTATTTGTTAGATCGTTTCCTTTAGAAATAAGTGATCGTTGACCATATGAGCATGTTATGTTACTTGATGTAATGGTAGGTTGACTGACGTAAACATAAGTTAAGCTAAGGAAACATTTATTTCCAATGAAGAGATTTCAAAAAATAATTTGGCTCATGTCTTCCTTAGCTATATTCAACCTGCGACCCGGTACGTTCAGTTATGAATTTATTTATTTTTTTTTTAGTAGCCAAAATTGACTGATGGTTACTTGACTCACGCCCCACAATTCCTGCCCATGGGACTAATCACTCTAAAAAGGTTGAGAAATTCTGACCTATCTGATCGATATTTGAAATTAAAATGAGAAGAATATAAAAGATCTTTTTGACAATAATTAATATTTATTTTGTTGATCCTATTGACTTAATAAGAACGTATAGATAACGTGTTAAAACGTAGCAGTGCAAGTGTTATTTGTGTTTACCAAGTGATCACCAAGGCGTATTTATTAATAAATATTTTACGCAGCGTGGTATCTCTACGATTACACATGTATGCTTAACAGTTTATGGAAAGTAACTTCTATCAGCTCCATGCGGAGTACATTGTGACTGATTGACTCTATTTGACAATGATAAAGAATCTTTCGATTTTATAACGTATTCACAAGATCTGTTAAAAAGTGATTGTATCCTCGGATATTTTCTGCTTATTTTATTTCGTATCCGATGAATTGTCTTCATTAAGCTTCTTCAATAATAATGATAATCAATTAATAAAATAAAAATCAGAAAAATTGAGAACTATTGGGGTCACATCGTTTTTAAACTTTCATCTATTTAAGCCAATAGATGGCTCTAAGATCACATAACTCTGGTAATATTAATCGAATTTAGCGATACTTATGCAGGTTTAAAAGGTAACATATATACATTATTACTGTAAAAAACCGAAATTGGAGAATGTAAAGATTCACATGGTCGTTTGGTGTATATCCGAAATGTTAGTACAGATAACCCTTCTATAACACGGTAGACAGTTTCCTAGAAAATCCTGTGTTGAGTAAAACCGTTTTATATAAGACTTAAAGCTAATTATTCCTTCGCGTCATTATTTTAAGGTAATTTAGTTTTTAAATATGTTAAGTAACCATTATATTATCCAGTGTTGTACCAAGACTTTTGCAATCACAACTATTCGATTTTTCACCGACGTATTTGGTAAATGTTGACAAGCGACCATGTAAATAATGACATTCTTCAATTTCGATCTTTCAAGGTAATTTATATGAAAGGTAACATTACAAAAAGTTATGATATTCGTTTATTAAGTTAAAAATTATTACGCAAATTCGATCCACTTTAAAATTTTATTTATAGAAAGGAAAGATGTGACCCAAGCAGCTAAAAAGAATTTGATAATATTTACGGCCATGATACAGTATCAGCAAATGTGATATAAAGCAGGTTCAAGCTTTTTCAATTTTAATTCCAAAGAGACTTCGCTCTGGTCGACCAGTCACTGGAAAATTTGATGAAATCAAGTTACCATAATATGATGACTGGATTACGGTTTTATCACAAATATAGCAAAAGGTATTCGAACAAAGCGGCGCATATATAATTTAATAAACTTCAATTAACATATGAAAGAAACGTATTTTTAGCATTAAAATTCTTCATATTTTGATGCTATCAATATGTTGATCGTAACAGACACGATTAGAAATTCTCTTAATTTTATAGCAGAAATTAATGAGAAAATCAACGAAGTACTTACATTTATGAACATTACAATTTGTAATAAAAGTACTAAATTAATTAAAAAAGTTAATTTTTCTAATTTTATATTGTTATAAACAACAAATTATTTGAAAATGATTAAAATCAGTCAAAGCATAATATAATTATGAAATAGGCAAAAACATGATACTATGCTCATACATTCTTTTCTCATCCTATTTCGTGTTCCCCAAGTAATTGCTTTCAATAACGGACCGAAGAAGACTAACGCATTGAGAACTCTAGAAGATATAAAAAGCGAATAGTCCAGTTAGCTATAGAGATTTAAATAGACGTCTTTTTCGGATTGCGTTTTTTATAAAGTACTGACATAATAAATTCAAAAAGTTTGTTCGATTCTATGTCCGAACGAGCGTAGCCAGTCCGACGTGAACAAGCATCGAGGAAAACACCAGGACAACATCAGGGTGGAAGCCCTTATAAGAGACATCTGGCTACCACCTGCCCCAATGCACTCGCACCGACGTTGTATTTCCCCACGTAGAAATACGAAGAAGAGGAGAAAACGCTCGCACCCGTCGTCATCCCTATGACGCACGCGTGCGTCTCTAAATATCGATGCTAGTTTGTGTTAGTATAGTAGTGTTGTTACTGATAATGACGATGCTAGTGGTAGTAGTAGAAGCCAGGTTGAGTATCATCGAGGGGAGAAACATATGCGTATATATATATATATATATATACATGCTTATTGCCCGCACATGCACGTATACATAAATATATCTTCGACCCTTTACAAGTTCTAAAAAACGCGGGAAGTCTTGGGGTCTTACTCGTTTTCATCCCTCTTCGCATATATACCCTCCATATTTTTCTCTAAAGGTACCTTCTTTACCGATTGAGAATATGTGTATGTATTGAATAAAAGTAATTCCCACCCGGTGTTCATTCCCATGACAAGTGCGATGGATAGTTTCGTCTGTGAATCTTTAATTCCAGCGTGGGAATATACGGGGTGATTCGAGACTTGTGCAATTTGGATGAGCGGACGATGTGATACGATGCCAATTTCCTCGAGCACACATAGAATAGATATATGGTGTGAAAGTATGAACCGAAGGGATGAATTTCTTTTACAAATATGAGACGTTAGTAAATGTATGTCACGAGAAACGGTCAAAGATCATTCTCGCGATTCGACATATCACTCATTTATTTTTTTTATTATGTTATTTATATGTAATATAGAGAGTGAACCATTTAGTGTATAATTGTTCAAAGATTGGTCTGTTGTAAAATGAATCTGAAAAATATTTTTTATTTTAAATATGGTAAATTTACGTAAAGAGATTTAGTAATTCCTTAAATTACTAAAGCTATTTCTTTAGCCGTTTAACTATTATAAAATTACGTGTGTACGTTATAATTATTCAAGGTATATATTTAAAAGTTGATTCTTAGGTATAAAAATTTTTTTATTTATTTTCTAATAAAAATAAAATTTCCCTTTAACTGTCGTACATAATCTACATAGAATCACAAATATTTTTTTTACTGATTGTCATATCAATCTGATCCACAATAAATATCAATCATTATTATCGATCATTATCAATCATTTTTTCGCTTTATAATTTTAAAAGCCAAATGTTTTGAAAATAAATTCTCTATGAAATTACATCAGATGTAAAGATATGAACCATGTAGGTCTAATATCCAAACTTATTTTTTGTCCTTTTTTATTTTCGCGAATTTGTGAAATTTATAAAAATTTTGAAGAAAAGGGCATATTATAAGAGTTGGAAACTTGGGAAAGAAAAGAAAAAGAATATGCCAAATAAAAGCAAATTTTTTATTTTTGGGCTTAATCTTAATCTCAGTATTGGTTGTTATTGATCGCGACGTATTATAATAACCAGATTCAAAGTCTTCATGGAACTTTAAAAGTCCTTGACTCAAACAGATGCCAAGAAGCCCAAAAGAAGTAAAGAGAGAGGAGAGAGATTGTGTATGTATGCTTTTTTGGGCCCTCGCCGACATTCAACACAGTCGAGCATATAAAGAGATTGCCGAAGCATCGTATGAAAATAATACTTGTGAAAGAATGAAGGAACGAAACTAGAACATGGTAGAAAAGCGGTCGCTGTTCTTCTGCCCCTTCGCTAATGTTCGGATCCATCTTACTTAGTGACGTCCTTCGTTCCAAAGAATTTGAACCCCTTTTGCAAAATTCGTAACTCGACTTATTTTAAAATCTAACCCTACAAAAGATAAAAACAGGGAGAAAGGAAGAGAGATGCCGGCAATCTCTAACTCACTTTTCTACTCCGTCAGATTAAAAAAAAAAAAAAAACATAATCTATCTGAAAGGGAACGTAAATTGATGTACTTAAGTATGCATCTATCACAGAACATATTTTATCGTCTGAATTTTGTTTAATTTATTGTCATAGGAAGGTGTCATGTGATGTGCCATATAACTTTTTCCTTTATCATTTTTCTCTATTGTTACTTAAAAAAAAGTTATTACCCGTCCCAGTTACAAGATTCACCCTGTATACGTCGAGAAAAAGGAGATGATACGTCGTCATTGCGAATCGAGTTTGGAGATAACCATTAAGGAACTTAATAAGCCTTTCTGGCAAGCTGTTCTTAAATGAAAAAATGGTCGAAATGTAAGACTTAGAAATAGTGACTAAAAACTTATTGAAATAATATTCGGAACACGTTTTATTGTGTATTTCGTTTCTCCAATGCTTCTTTTAAATAGCAAGGCCAATCGACAACAAAGGACATCTTTTTTTTTTTTTTTTTTTAATTATATTCATTCTCTGCTTTACAATTTGTCTGTGGATATTAGCAAAATTTTCTTTTGTTCAGTTTAAATAACTTTTGGATGGTAATTTACAACCTTCAGAGTTATCGTTTTCTTTTACAATTTTTATAGATATAGATAAGTTAGTTGGATGCTTCCTTAATCTTTTTCTAATATGAGTAATTTTATTGTGAAAATTTTCATTTCGTCCATTATTGTCATTAGTCTTAGATTCTCGTATATCTTCATTTCGATTCTAGTTTTGTTATATGACTCATTGCTACCGTTCCTCATAGTGGTATCCCATAGTAACCTTCATTATGGGTTTCATAATTGGTTTATAAATTTTTAATTTGTTTTCTATACTGAGCATGGATTTCCGGCTAGTTAGCCAGTACATCTGCCTTTTCTTAATATATATGTTTATTATAATTGCTAATATGATACTTCCATGTGAGTCTTAAGTCTAATCTAAGCGTAGTCCTAAATATTTTATCTGTTTTGTTTGTGGAATCACTATATTACAAAGAAAGTAAAACTTTCTTTTAACAGACCGCTAGAGCGCATTCTTGTGCTTCTCTTTTAAGGGGTAACATCTGTGTAAATCGCTTATTCGCTTCAAAATTCGAATAAAATCAGCTGTAATTAAAAAGAATTTCTGCTTATAAAAAAATTCTGGGTATTTTTTTCTAAAATATTGTTTAGATTTGAGATTAATTAATCAACAATTATATTTTAGTTATACTGCTTATCAATTTGAAAAATGTAGTTTCGAGATAAATGCGTTAGAAGTTTTGATTAATAATATGAATATGTAAGAAACAATTGGCGCGGGAGCTTATAAGTTTTGAGAACGATCAATTTTTGAATATTCTGTTAATGGCATTTGAGTTTTAAGACCTTAAAGTTTATTTTAAAAGAAAAAAGAACCGATTTTTTTTTTAATTTACATAGGTATTACCTTTTAAAAGGATTAATATTTTTTTATATTATTTTAACATAAATACTTTTCTGCTAAAATATATTAATTTTAAAACATAAAATATAAGTTAATACTATAATTTATGGTTTATTAACTCGACATAATTTTCTTAGAAAAATTCATCTTTTTTATAGTTTTAAGTTTAAATCGTAAACTAGTCTGTTATTAAAATAAAGAAAAAATTTTATTAGTAAATTTCTTAAGTCATTAAAAACAAATGTTAATTTGAATATACGTATATTTACGACAAAATCATCCTTATGGCTTCATTCATTAATTTTCACATGCATGGGAGTTTTTGAGTTTGTTTTACTGTATCTTAAAGCAGTTGAAAATTATGAAAACAAGGTATGCTCATATTCTTTTCCTTTCGTTTTATTTTTATTCATTTACGAGAGATAAGTCTCTTTCTTGTTCGTTCATCCTTTATTTTGAATCACTTTGACCTTCTCTCATCAGCAACGTTTCAACGTTTGTGGAGCGGTAATGTCTTTCTACCTGGCGATCTCGCATTGAGAATATGCTAATGTAAGATTGGCTAAAGTTTCTTGATTTACTAATTTAACTGTTACGGTCTCTCTAAGATATTCCATCTAACTCTCTTCGGCGAATATTTTGGTTTACCTAGCCGCACCTTATACATTCCTGATGAGAATACTACTGATTAAAGTTAACGATAAAAATGTGTACATGTATATACTGTCTTAAAAAAATTTGAAGGTCATATTTTAGTTGGCAATGATTATTATTTTAATATGCTAATGAAAAATTTTTTAGTTGTTACCGTTAAAATGTATACTTAAATTAATTCGTAAAAAACTAGACGTTTTAGGAAAAGTATATAACAAAATTTATTATACACTTTAACTAGTAGTAGTTTTAGAAAATAATGAGTTAATATGTGCCTATAATTATCAAAGTGCTCTAAGTCATATATCTTTTGTTTCGAGATATTTAAAGATTTATACTTGAACACTATACGAATTCTATACAATATTGAAATAACAAACATTATCTAACGATTCATTTTTGATAATATAGTGAAAATTACATTGAATTTATTTAGTTTATAATAATATAGTGTGTAATAACTGATAAACTCATTTTTTATTAATTTTGACTTAGACCACTTTCATAATTATGGGCACATATATGAATTTATGAGAGGTGAAAAGTTAAAGGAGTGGTTCCCAAACTTTTTTGTCCTATCGCCCCCTTTCCAGAAAAAATACTACTTATCGCCCCCCTGAAAATAATTTTTTGGTTTTCCTTTTTTTTCTTAGTAACTCAAAAAAGCTCAAATATATAAAAAAAGCCCTCCAAATGCTCCTGTGGCCATCATCGCCCACTTTGGGAATCACTGAATTAAAGAATCAAATTGAAATTTGATCCACTTTTTAAGTCTGATTTTCTTTTAACAACAATGCTCGTATCTTTTTGTAGTTCTTCTTGTACTTTAAAAGCCAATGTTCAAATCTAATATACGGATTAAATATCAATTTCATAATTTAATATGTTGTATATCATGAATTCATACATTACCCAGTTAAAATATGTAACTATGCCTTATTTCATACTTTAATTGATCGTTATAGTTATTTCATGAATTAAAATATTTCACGTTATAATTGGTAACATATATAAAATAATTTTTTTTTATTATTAATTAATAAAAATTAATTAATTTAAAATTAATAAAAATTAATTAATTTATTAATTAATAAAAATTAAGTAATATTAATCAGCTCGATTAATAATTTAAAAATTTTATCCATATTTTTTCGTTTGTTTACAAGATTATTAATTTAAGCTTAAATAACTTTGTATACAAGTAACGAGAAACCAATACTGTTCGATACCAATAAATATTCCATTTTTAATCGAATTCTATTGTTTATGAATAAAAAAGATAGATTCATTAAATATGAGACAAAAAATGAGATGACATTCCACGTCAAATCGACCACTGTTCACCCCGAACCCTCTTTCGATTTTGCTGAAGCTTTTTTATCATTTGTAACTTAAAAAACTTTTTAAGAATTTTTTCAAATTTTTTTGACCAACCCAAATAAAGTTATGAATTTTTTAAAAATTCATAATTTTTAAATGTACTTTTTGAAACAAAATACAAAAAAATATTTGAAGTCGAATTCTTTAAGAAATTTCGTTTCTTTGGATAAAACCTCAAATTTTTCCAATTTTGGTATTTTTGATTTTTTTACTTTTTCCTTTTAAACTTTGGTTTATTTTGAACTTAATGCAAACCTTTTTCAGACGCACCAACATTTCTTTCTATATTTTTTCTAATTTAAAAATTTCGTTTTTTTTTCTAGCAATTTAATTTTGTTTTTATACTAAAATAAACCTATATATATATATATATTTTTTTTTAAATCTATTTAATGACCTCAGTTTAATTATATACTATCGAAAATTATGATTACAAAAAGATTTCAATGCACCATTGTCAATTTTTTAAGTAAATATAATTAACAATTTATTTAGATTTCCTTGGTCGCTTAAATAATTTACAAACAGTATGTTGCTTTGAATTAGAGTAATTTTTTTACAAATAAACACCCTATGCAATCATAACGGTGTAATTTTCGCCAGTTGTTAACTAAAATAAAGCTGCAGATGATCTAGATGACCGATTTAAAAAAAAAAAAAAACAGTATTGCCGGAACTCAGCAGTTGCATAGTGTTATACCGGTAGTCCGATAGCTCAGGTAGTAGAGACGCTGTCTCCCTTCACGCCTACTAACATCAGCGAATCTCGAGTCCCAGCAGGATCCGTTCTCTCCTGACTTTGACCACTATAAGACAATCAATTCAAGGCTCTAGAAAAAGTCATGAAGCAGAAGCTGGACAGCAAAGTTCGCACGCCACGCAATCATCAAAGCGTTAGCTCGTTACGCTGCATGCATTAAATTGGTGCAAATAACGAGTAATCATCAAAGTAAAACAAAGTTCTGGAGGCTCTCACATCCTGGACTATTCTAAAATGAAGTTATCGGCTTCACTCAGTGGAATGAAACAAACCCAGTTAAAATGATGGGTGTGTTTGTCAGGAATTGTTCTAATTTTGAACAATATTACTAATTCGTAAATTATTTAAGCGACCAAGAAAATCTAAATAAATTGTTTTTAAATTAAAAATACCAAAATAAGAAAAATTTGAGATTTTTTCCCATAGAAAAAATAAAATTTCTTATAGAAATTTAACTTTAAATATTTTTGTTCTAAAAGTACATTTAAAAACAAAAAATTAAAAAAAAACGTCCCGAAAGGTCTATTTTTTACAAATTTATGGCTATTGAACAAAAAATTGAACAAAAATTATGAATATTTGAAAAATTCATAACTTTTTTGGGTTGGGCAAAAAAAATTCTTAAAAATTCTTAAAAAGTTTTTTAAGTTAAAAATGATAGAAAAGTTTTAGCCAAATCGAAAAGGTTCGGGGTTAAAAGTGGTCGATTTAACGTGGAATGCCCTATATATAGAATACATATATGTATACAGAAATACATGTAGCCCTCCTACAACACCGCATCGCTATAACACGATTCATAAATTGCGAGAACCCTCCTACAACACTGTATACTATAACGCGGTTACCTTTCAAAAAACCTTTGTACAACACTGTACTTCTACAGCCGCGGCGAGGCTTTTCGTCTTAAAAATACAGTGTAGCGGAAAGTATTTCTTTTCATCTCCATGGTCTGAAAACAATAGTTTTTGGCTCATGGCTTTAGGTCTCATACAACACAGCATTTTCTAGGAACCTATCTATCATGTTATATGAGGGTTACTTGTACCTGTTTTATGTAGATAGAACATTAATTAGATAAACTTACTATAGTTTAAACATTTGATAAAGTATTATTAAATATATCTAAATGTCTTACTCGTCAAAGTAATTACTTTTTTTTATATAACTATTTTGCCAAATTGTGACATTCGTACAACTAATCTTTGCTTTTTTCTCATTTGCAATGTGTTCAAATTATTCTTAAAATGTCCAAGTCTTTTTGGATCTTAAACAAAATGAAACCTGTAGCTCGAAATCTTAAGCTCTTAATAAAAATTCAGTAGTTGCTTAAATGTCCAAATAAGTTCATTTAATTCTTGTAAAGCTGTAAACTTGCGACAAGAATAGACTGAAAAAAATTGAATATCTTTTCTCACATCAGAGATATCCAAGACAAAAAAGGGAAAAGAAAAGAAAGAGAAACCGGTGTGAGTCTTCTTTCATTGAAATGACTTGTCTACCTATTTACTTTCCCTTCAATTCTTCTCTATCTGTTTTATCCACAAATAATAAAATTTGGTTAATAATAGAATTTACATTCGTATTGAACAATATTGATTTTTCATTACTTGTACATAAAATTTGTAAAAAAATGAATTTGTAATGTTGTTAAATGAACGAAAAAATTAAATTTCCAAACCATTTATCAAAATGATGAATTAATAACAATAAAAGTATTTTACATAACCATTATGGCTTATTACAGAACTTTTACTCCTAATAAACATATTAAGATATTAAGAAGACTTTATAAAAAAATGTAAAAAGTTTGTATTAATAATACAGTAATTATATTATGCTCGAACGCAAAGATTTAGATAAATGTAATGCATTCGTAAATAAAATCAAAATATGAAAAAATAAAAAACGTGTTTGTAAATAGAACGATTTTGTTTGTTCCATGACGCAATACATCCATGCCTTATGTATGTATGTGTGTATAGTAGATATTTTGATAGTACGAGTACAGCAGCTTTAAAAACGGTTCACGCTGTAATCTATGTCACGATAAGAAGCATCCTTTGATAGCAATACATTCAACTTGCGCTATTGCTTCTACAAATATTTGAATCTACGCCTATAAAAAAAAGCCTCTGCTAATTCCAATATGCATGTACCGTATCGATAAACTTGATGCAACTATTACAAGGCCATGTAATGCAATGTTTTAACAGATAACTCGATTGAAGCTATGCAATGATTTAAACGAGACGAATGCTAACGAATAATCAGAATAGAAAATCTATGCGAGATAAGGGTTCTTTAAATATATTATGGATAATTATGTTTCGTATAAAATATACACAAAATTAATAGGAAAATAATATACTGAGTTATACATATGGAAATATATAACAATATTATCATAACAAAATATTTGATAAATTATATTTTTAAATTATATTTAAAATATACTCACGCTTCTGTGGTTGGTGGCGAATAAAATGAAGAATTATAGGAGTTCACATCAATAGCCTTTAGTGGCACCAACAACCCTCTTAGCTGGCCGTCCATTCTCTCTTCCATCTCTTTCTCTCTCTCTTCTTATCCCTATCTGTTTTTCACTTTTCTAACAATTGTAATTTCTTCAATGAGATGCAATCGCACAGAACTTGTAAGTCTGCACTAATCATAAACAATATATATATATATTATATATACTTCTATGAAACACACCACCAATGTAAAATCTAATTTCCCCAAGTCAATCGTGTATATCATTCGTCCTTCGTTTGATAAAATCTCATAGTCCAGCCTTGACGAGAAGAAAAGGAGAGGGGAGAGAGAGAGAATGGGCCACGATGACTCCCTCCCTTTTTCTCTCTCTCTCTCTCTCTTTCTCTCACACTCTCTCTATTTCTTGTTGAAAAATATGAAAGACACGTTTGAATTTCCCGCGATTTTATACTATAGTCACACATACACCCAATGCCACTGATTTCTTTTTTTTTCATGGATCGGCCATGTTTATAAAAGAATGTGTCGTATCGTCTCTCTCTATATATAAAAATGTACGTATATATATATACTTCGTACTTCCTTTGCGTCTCTGTCTCTATTTCTTTTTTTCCTTTAGTAGTGTAAGAGTAATAGAGAGAATAATATGGCGACCATGGACGATAGACGCTCTGTCTCTTGTAAAGAGGTTAACTTCCGGTGTGCTCCAAATGATGGCAATTGATTACTCTCACTTTGTTTTGTTTTATCGATTCATGCGTACGACAGAGACTACCGTCGTTTCTTGCTCTATCCGAATAACACCCGCTCTGCACCCTTCGTGATACTTTCCGCTGGAAAAGCAATTAATCACCGTACATACCACACGCGGTACTCCACTCTCGACAATTTCGACCAATCGCCACGATAGTTTCCTATCTCTGTTCACCACGCTCCTACCTTTGCTGCTATTTCGATGTTTTCTCTTTTCTTTCTTCAAAGATCAACACTAATCCACATTTTATTATTCCCCGTGTCAATGATTACATTTCAGCGTCTCCTTATGTAAGCTATATATATATATACAAAGCTATGTATATAGAAAGAGAGTTTTAAGAAAGAAAAGGAAAAAGAGACATAAAAGAGAGAGGAAAAAAGGGAAAGAAGGAGACAGTGTTCTTGACCGAAGATCTTACTGTGCCAGCATTTGGTTACAGACTGAAGGTAGTCGTCGAACCGCCGAGTGCACCGAGAATCTAACATCGGATGCTTTCGGAGCGAAGAAAGTTAGAGGGTGGGGGAAGCTTGTTCCAAGAGGAAAGAGTTTGGCGGTAGGGAACAAGAAGAGGGGATTGGACGTACAGGGTGGCCATTAAACTTCACCAAATATGTTTTTCTAGGACTAAATGTTCGTTTCATTCGGCGAGCGAATCATGCAGTTGAGTGTCCTTCGTCTCTCATCGTCTTTTTCTTTATAGTCTACCATCTTTTCCTTTTCTATTTATCTTTCTCTTTCTTTCCTGTGCGGAACAATGAAAAAAAAACATACAGGGATGTTGAGAACTCAGCTTGATTGACTCTGTAAACGAAAGAGTCGATTTAAGCAGTAAGTATGATATGTCTATGGTCCAAAACAAGAGAAAGAAAGAGAAAGAGATAAAGAAAAGGATAGTTATATCCGGTGGAATTTAAAGCGCCTTTTTCCACGTGCTGATTAAAGATACGAGGATATCGAAGAATACTGATTGTTTCCAAATATAATTAAGTAAGCAATGATTAAAGCAAGACGTGAAGAGATGTCAATTCATCAGGTTGTTCCTGTCGAAGTATATTTAAGCGCGTAAATATTTAATTTGTAAACTTATTCGACAAAACGCGATATGATTACATAAGAATATCATTTTAATCCAAAATATTGGTCACTCGAGATAAAGCAAATAAAATTGATATACTGCACAATTGATCTTTCTAGCGTAAAAGCACAATCCAAATTTTCCTTTTGGATACATTTCGTTCAAATGAATTTTAAGTCTCTCGTTCATGTTTATAATACATCTAAAAAAGATGAATTTTTTTATGAAATGTGTCTACAAAGAGAAAAATGCTTACCCATAAGCTTATATTGCATATCATAGTATAATAATGAGTATAATCATAGTATAATTATAAATAATAATGAGATTAAATTTACTTGAAAATCTGAATTAAAAACGAATCCTATGATTAGAAAGAGTCAGTTTATATTGTTATATTGAATATAGTTCGATGATCATTTGTTATTTGTTTAGTTGTGTTGTATTGATAACATTTCTAGAAAAATTGTTCCAAAAACAATCTCAAGATATTATTGTTAGTAATTTTAGTTATTGACGAGAGTATTTAATATCAATGATATATGATCTCTAGAAAAAAAATAGACATGAGAAATCACTTTAATTCGATACTTCTTTATTAATATCAAAATTAATAAAGCAGATTGCGCGTCTATAAGAAAACACATACATACATATAAAACATACATGTACATAAGTACGTATATGGTACTCCTAAATAACAGACATTATATGCGTTTACGAACTACTTTATATGAAAAGGGTGTGACTTCCGCTCTATAAAGCTCGATTGTAATCTACGCAGGTGCAAGATGGACGCCTTCATCGTCTTGATCTTTTCAATATTAGACGATACATTTTCTTTATTAGATAATGCAACCTTATTTGTAAATGACAACGAAAAAAATGAAATGTGTGTCTTTCGCAACCTCAATATTTTCTTGTCGTTATATTTGTGAAATAAACTTAATTCATTCCTCGTGTTAGGAGATGTAATTATGTAATTGTATAATACAAAAAAAAAGAAGAAAAAATGCCACAAAAGGCCAAAAAGTGCGGGAACAAGAACAAAGGGAGACGGATGGAATGGAGAAATGAAAAAGATAGAGATTCGTGAAACGAACTGTAGTCTGTTCCTCGAGTTGGAAGATACAATTGTGTAAGAAGAGAAAAAATAAGAAAAAGAAGAAGAGATGCCTAAAAGATCCAAAAAGTGCAGGAACAAAAAAAGAGGGACAGGGATGGAACGGAGGAAGAGAAAAAGATAGAAAGAGATAGAGGGAGGAAATGAAGAAGAAGAAGAAGAAGAAGAAGAAGAGACTATGCGGAAGAAGAAAAGAACGCGAAGAAAAGAAGAAGAAGAAGAAGAAATAAGAGGAAGGGATCAGAGAGAGAGTTGGAAAGCTTTGGAATTTTGTTCTTACTTTCGGAGAAATCGAATTCTCGGAACTTGGTATACTTAAATTTATTTATCAATAGAAAAACTGTTTAATTTAACAAATAATTACGGAATACAATCAACCGTTCGGTTCGGATATTTTCCAATTCTTATGCTAGATCGAGATGATATTTGGTGTTAGTCTTATGATTATCATAGTGAAAAGCATTTATGTACAGTAATTGAATATTTTTCAAGTTTAAGATTTTTGAAATATTCCTATTAACGATATATGTAATATATATTGGAGCAAATCTAATAAAACTTGTTACGAAATTAATACACTATATTAAAATAAGTCGTTTGATGTTTTAAAATAATTAATCATTGATAATGAATTAATGTTATACTTGTGCAAATAATATATATGTATATATGCAATCACATGATATGTGTCGAACGAATGATAATTCTTCGCGAAATGGATCTCGTGACGATATTGGTATGTTGAGTTACACGTGAACCAAACCGGAGATATCTCATAGCTCTGTGCTTGATGGACACGATCAAGTGATGCGCCGTGGGTTGCTTGCAGGTCATTTCGTGGTACAGACAGGTTTTTTACGGTGGTACATAAGAGGAGAACCGCCTCTTGGATTCCCATCCATTAAGAACAGGAATCTCGTACCGTTTGTTCGTATCCCTTAACTGAGAGAATCCCGTAACTGACATGAGAGAAACACCATCTTCGATCTTTTATTCACACTTTCAAATATACGCTCAAAAATTTTTTTGAGTAAGGAAGCTATCAGTGATGATAATTGTATTAATAATGTACAATTGCAATAACCAAACTGATAGTTCCTCTCCGATACAGATTATTATTAATATTATTATTATTATAACATATATACATATAATATAATATTAAAAGCACTTTATGCTTAAATTTTATGGATAAAAATGAATCCGAAGGAACATGTCTAAAAATGTTAAAATTTTCCAGCAATGTGTTTTTATATTGTGCAGATGTTGGTTTTTGTTAATTGCTAAATTAATGCTTTACGAACTGTTACGAAGATAATAGAAACCTTTGACCTAAAGTATTATGCCTGTCTGTAGGAGAATCATAGAAAAATGTATGGAGAATAATAATATAAATAAAGTGATGCAATTTCTTTTTTATCACGAGACAAAAAATTGTGTGTTGTGTCAAAGAGGACTGTGTATTTACTTGTGGAAAAGTGACGGCGAATTTATTCTCAACCAAAATCATGCTGGAGAAAAAAGAAAACATCGGTGATAAGCAATCATTACAAAAAAATCATAAAATATGTCAATGACTTCGAACCTTTCGTATAGAAATTGGACTTCCGATTCAAGATAAAAAAAAACAAAGCATACGAGTGTCGCGTGTCTGTGAGGAAGAGACAAACAGTAGACAGCTGGCCTGGAAGAGCGAACGACATGTCTCATCTCTCTCTCTTTTTCTCTTTTATTCCTTTCTTCTTTTCTCTAGATACCTACGTTTCTTTTTTATTTGACGCAAGTTATAATATATAAGCGTTCACGCGCTTTTTTCTGATCAAATGTAAGTCATGCTGTTTGGAAGGGTATACGAGAGAGAAAAATAAGTATAGGGGCGAAATGATAGAGTTCCTTTGAGAAAAAAGACAACTTATTCAGAAAGAAGAAATTAGCAAAGGAAGAATTAAAGATATAAGAAGAAAAAAGAAATAAGATCCATGCGTCGTACATAGATTCCAAATCTGGAAAACCCGTACAACCTCCAATAAAAAGTTTCTTTTTAGAGACTTTCAATCAGTGGAATATGTTTAGCGGATCCTGTAGCGTCTTTATCAACTATTTGTTATGAATAAATGCTTCTGCACACCTGTAAATTATCAGTTGAAACGTGAGCATCGAACGCATCGCATCGCGGTCCTTTTAAACGCGCATAGTGTTGTTAATATTCATCCCATTTTAATGTATATATATGGGACCTTTGATAATAAGTACAATTGAATTATATTATTAGAAATTTGCATAAATAACAAATGTAGTTGCTAAGTGAGACTATATCGCAACCTGTTTTTCATGGATATGTGATCTTGGAAATATTCTTTCATTCAAGCATAAAGTTACAAATCCTGCAAGTGCTCGTGTTGTAATTAGGTTTAAATTGTTAATTGAACCTTTACTTAAAAAAATATGTAAAAATTAGCTCCCCATTTTTCCTGTTTAACTTTTATCCAAAATTTTACACGTTAATGCACAATCGTAGTACTTCTAAAGACCTTATAGTTTATCCATTATATTGGATAAACTATTTATCTTATATTTATATGTATAATATAAGGTAATAAATCTTCTATCAAATTCTATCAAAAAACCTTTTCAAAAATTAAAATTTTAACAATAAACAAATTCTTTTTTCAATCCAAATTATCTTTGATTTGGAGTTTCAGTTATGTTTAAAAAAAAAATAAATGGAGATATACATAATCAATGACTCCAAAAATCCTCAAGTGGCAATTTTCAAAAAACTTAAGCTACATCTTCATATTCATCCTGCGTTTTCGGGATTTGGGACCATTATGCATCACGTTGATTCGTTGTTGAGCTCGCGAGTTTCGGAACGCTTGCCACGTGCTTATACTCGCAGAAGCGTGTATCGTAGGTTGTATTTGCCCTTGCGTCTCAGCTTCTTCGTTGGCAGTTGCCATGCGGGACCATTGGCTGACGTCATACTTGTATCTCCCAGTAAGCAACTTAATATTAATAAGTGGAAGCGTTAAAAGAGTTTCCTTCTCGATAGTTGGTTTAAGGATTCAGATTTCCATACATTTTTTCGATAATCTCGATATATGTATATTGAGATAGTCATATTAGGTGATGATTCACCTAGGACTGAAAACGAGACTATTTTTAATTTTTAGAAATACTTTTTAGAATAAATTAAAATTTTTGATCAAACATATATTTAATTCTAAAAAGCTGATGTAATATAGAAGAGATTCACATAATCTCCTAAATTTCCCACTATAATATTATTATTAATCCTTATAGATTAAGTTGTGAATTTATTTGCTTCTAAAACATTAGAAGTATTTGAGGAACATTTGAGTAAACATACTTCATATTTCATTTAAAATAGTACTGACCTTAGTATGGTGCTTAATACGTTTAGCGCCACGCCGAATTTCGATGCCTTTCCGTTCAAGCCACAGTCAGCCGTTAGGCGGGCACTGTCGGGCCGCTCGCTGTTAGGCGAGCTAGAGTATAGATAGATGTCAGGTAACGTAACTCGGGTTGAGGACCTTGGCTTCGTATGTTTAAATCTCCGCTTGCAGATAATTGCACTCGTGAGAATGACATTTTCCAATCACAATAAATATTGTTTATATACTTTATAAACAGACGCTTCTTATTTTATTTCACATGTTTTTATATCCAAATTTGTTACACTCCTTTGGAGAGAGAAGGAACTAAATGAACTTATTGGCCAATAGTAGGAGGGTTCACCCACCGATAATTTAAATGTTCAGTCTCACAAGTACGCAAGGACCGACATACGCGCCGCGATAGAAGAACGAAAAGTCTTCTGTCAGTCCCTAGGGACCAACGTGGCCTAAATAAAAAGTCTTGTTGAGTCCTGAGGGACTCACGTGGCGCTTAACGTGTTAATTGATGCAATATTGATTGATAATACTATCAATTTATGTTGTCAATCTTATGATTAACTAATTCGTTCGGTATAGATTTATTATAAATTATATCGGCCACATAATACACCTCTATTTCAATCTCGGGGGAATTATTCTTTTAAGTTTTGTATTAATAAGTGGTATCGAATAGAAAATTGAATGTATGATAAAACGATAAATTGTCTATAAGAAAGATTCTCACTTTTTTCCTTTTCCATAATATGCATCTTATCTCATTTTTATTGTATTATTTTCCTACTATTTATCTTATTTTTAAAAGAGGAAGCTGATTCTTTGTTTGTGAAAGAATATTAACAAGACACTTTATACTTTTCTTTGATATTAATTACGCTGGGGTGAGGAAGATGTCGAACGAAAAGTCTTATATCCTTCTCGATAATCGAAACGATGATCGGTTTGCTTTATTTTATTTTTTGATTTTCATCCATTTAAATATTTTAAATAAAATTGTAGAGGTGTAATGACAAACTATACTGTATAAAACATTATTAATAGATTTTTTGAGAAAATTATTGATATCGTCGAATAAATATTTGTTTGAAGAGTACATGAATGAGTAAAATATTTTAAGTAATTGTTCAAGCAAAGTACATTATAAAAATTTGTCACATTCCAAATTTCTTAATTGAGCCTGCATTTGCGGAGAGATACGAGAGCGCGGAAATTTAAACCTATCCTGTTATTAAATCGCTGGTGAATGGACGAAATTGACGAGTAATAAAAAAAAAGAATTTAAGCGTCCTGTATCCTCTTACGTGTGCGTAATTTTATATGCGTCTCATGTTATATGTGTACGCCTAATAAATACGATGATTTTCTCTATCTTGATTGTTACAGTTTTTACAACGTACATATGTATTTATATATTTACTTTAATATATCTATATTATAATTTTGGTCATGAATCACATGAATTTTGTAAAAGAACATGAAATAGTTACTTAATTTCTTTTTTTCTGTCGTTTCTAAGGGGATAGCAACGGCTGAGAAACGTGAGAAAAAAGGGATAGAAGAGAGGAAAAGGAAGTACGAAATGAGATATGCCGAGAGAAGAGACTGGGGCAACTTTTCTACGCATACCACGTGTTTTACCACCTGCTATACCTTCCCTCTTGTGTGATGGAACATAAATCGATATTTCAATTTGTAAGTTTGAAAGTGCATGCGATGTCCATGATATCTAGATCACTTATAAATCGTTGAAATACTTTGATTAATGATTTTCATTTGTTGTTCGATTTTAATAAAAAAAGAAAAAAAACTTTCGTACATTTTCGTAATATTAACGTCGATAAAAATGCTATTACTGTATTGTCAACTTGTTAACGAAAAAACCATGCCGCGTTTAAAATGAATAGAAATAACGCTATGAAAGTTAATAACTCTTTTTCACACTAATGTATATTCTAATAAAATTGTTTCACAAGTATTCTTTTAACATTTAACATAACACGAAAATGAAAATTTTTCGAAAAATCAAAATATCAATGTATATTTTTATTTTCGTATGGAGAGAATACGTAATGCATTTCGAAGCGCATTAAATGATAAAGAAATAAGAAAACATTAAGTTTCAAATTGACTTTCGTCAGGAAAATATAATATTACATCTATTGATACAAATCGGATAATCGGAAGACTATTTAGCACGAAACATGACCTTGAATACGATAAATATTTATATCTATCTTTAGAAAGAAGAAAGAGAGCAAATAAAGTTAAGGCTAATACATGAGGGTCTATGATATCAAGTGCCTATTATAATGTAAGATACTCACTTAGTCGCGGCGATCCACATATCGTTCAATTTTGCATTGTTTTCATTAAATGATTTCTTGACCAGGATTTGGTATTGTAAAGAAATACGAGATAACAGAAACCAATTGATTTTAACGATCACTTTTATTTTCACAATATGGCTGAAATTCACCCTTGAGCGAAGGACGATCTGTTTTTCTTAATCGCAACGATTGAAAGCGAAATGTTCCATAAACTTGTTATTTCTCGTTATTGATTAAAAAAAAAAAAAAAAGGCACTCGCTTGTGGAATCGGTAAAAACAACACGTTCTCGCTTCGAATATCTTTCTTTTAGGGAAAATATTGGATCTCTTTAATCGAGTGTTCGAGTGAAGGAACTCGACCAGAAACACAACACAATTCGCACGCGCTATCGATCTCCCGCGGATTCGCGCAATACCTTCTTTCTCTGTGTGATAATATTCGCAAACTGGAGTAGTGTTCAGCGCTCAGTATCGTCCTGACATCTTCAAGATGTTTCCGATATTAACTTTTTACCAACAGTGAATTGAAAAAATAAAAGAAAAATATACGTGTACAAATCAATTTTGATAACAATTATTTTGTATTTTTTAATAGCAAGAATATGAATAGTCCAGGTTTTCTTCAATCCTAAATAGTTAATTCATTGGATCTGGAAAGTAGAAGTATATCAAATTGCGTCCATATACTCCTATTCTACTTTATTGTTTATGGTATTCTATCTGTTGACTGAACAAATCGAACTAAACTTTGTTCGCGAAAAAAGCGGCCAGACATTTCGTTCAAGTTAAGTTAATCCAATTCCTGCGCAATGGAATCTTTATTTTTCTCCCTCTACTCTATCAAATTACTTTTCTAGGACTCTGCTTTAATCGTCAGAATATTTATTTTATATTTGACATCAAATATCAATTTCATTTTTTAATTAATCGCATAATGTTATTTTTATGCGTATACATACGTATACAATACGTATACATTAATGCATAAAGTTAAAGTATACAATACTACATTATTTCATATTTTAACTGGTCAGTTAAGTAATTCCATAGATATGGGGCATCTCATTATAACTCAATTTATTGTGAAAATTTTAGTTTTTAATTTGGTTCAAATTTTATTTTGGTGCAAATTTTCTTTTTGCACTCTATGAACAAGAGCTCCACGATTAGTTTCGAATGTTTGTATCAATCCGTTCACGAAATATGAATTTTTTAAAACTTTAGTAGCTTTTTTTTGAATGTTTATAACTATTTTAAACATACATAAATTTGCATGTATTTTTTTCAAACAATTTTTATTAAAAAATTATTTACCAGATTTATGTAAATTTTTAGCCTAAAATCTTTTTTTAAATTACTTTTATCTTTTAATATTTTTGAATAAAAAACATAATCGTTATCTTACGTGTGTAGTCAGCAACTCATTGCTCACAAACATATACTAAACACGCTCTTTCAAGAAATCATCGCTCTTTTTCTATCCTTTCTTCATGTATTATCCATTCTTCACATATCGCATGCATACACACTACATTTGCAATCTATAAATATAACAAGTAAAGATCTTACAAAAGTGACGTTATGAACGTGGCAATAGATCGTAGCGTGTTTTGTGAACATTCGAACATTTTAAAATTATAATTAATTTACTTTTAATTATCAGTCCAATTAAAAATTGTTTTTTTGTCGATTATCAATATTATTTATAGTATATTATTAAAAAAATTATTTTAAATTGATATTTGTTTTTAAAGTCGGGTTGATACAAGCCCTCAAAATTTTTACGTACGTATTAGAAAAAAGGATATCAAAATTCTGGTTTAGTTTTCGGAGTAACCGCCGATCCATAAGTTACTGGAAACCTCAAGAAAGTATCATAGGTATATATATTGATATAATAACAGTATAATAAGATATTAATTTCATTACATTAATCACTAACCAAGCCAGATTTTCCAGACTACTAATGAGGGTAACATTCTGCATTGAATGAACAGAGACAGTAACTAAATAGAACTAAATAGAACAAGGAAATTTTAATAATCTCTTTGTTGTACATAAACAATGAAGATTTACGACAAGGTCTATAAATTCTTACAGTATCAGAAGAAATGTAAAGCAAGAATCGTAAATCATTAAAATTCGCTAGCTAATACTCTTTAACAGAAATACGATTGTTTGGAGAAAAGAACAATCTAAGGATCTGGTGTTACAAGTTAAAAAATAACCTGATATTATAATAGAGCTATTCCATTGGGAATAGCACGCAATTGTTACCTGTGATTGCAACAACTAGGATGAAGGCCTACCCAGGTCGTCAACTATGTGCCAGAAATTGACCATTTTTTACGTACCCTTTCGCTACGGGTGACTTCTCCGCTGAACGTGCCGCCGCGCCAAAAATGTGCACTGTGCTCGAATATAATCGACAGCAGCCGCGTTTATGCTTCACGGCAACCCGAGTTGGTTTGACAGTGTTTATTGAAAAAAACTCCACAAATTAAAATATTTATAACATTTAAACATATTAACTTTTTATTAAACTTTGAAATTAGAGAATATAATTGTAAGATAAAAAACAACATGTGTGTAGATCACACGTGTTAGAAGTGAAATCTTCAAAAAACTAAGTTTCGAGAGAATGAGACGAATGCAGAATATCAGGTGTAGGATAATTGTAGTGTTTCTTTGTTATAAAATTATTATTATTATATTGTTACCACATTCAAAAATTACTTTACGTTTTATTAACATATAATACATAACATATTACACAGTAAGCAAGTTCTTAATTTGAAGAAATGAGACGAGTTGCTTATGGTGACTAAAACATGTATGGTAACTAAACACCTCTTTGCGTGCACGAAATGCACGAACGCGTTCCGTCGAACTTTTTGAAACTTCGCTAATATTTTCTTTTTGCAGATTTTCACGACACTGTTCGGCGTTAATTTTCGGTCGAGAGACACTTGAATCACAATTCACAATATCCAATTGCGAATAATCTAAATAGAAAATAAAAAATAATGTTGCATAAGTGATCTATTGAGATTATGCTTGTCTAGTATGAATTGAAAAGATAAAGAAAGAAATATATTGATTGAAAGCTATTTAATGACTTAAGATGATTGTTATCACTATTTCTAACAGTGGACGCATTATTACCCGCATTAGAGATATTATTCTGCATATTTAATAACGCCTTCTGGCGTGCACGAAATGCAGGAACGCGTTCTGTTGTACTCATTAGAATCTTTCTTATCGTGTTTTTCTGCTTAATTTCACATTTTTTTTCTCTAGTTTGCGGCATTTTTTATATTTTTAAACAGATATATAAAAAATAAAGTCTTCTGGCCTAAACGAAAAGCTATGATTAGGGGAAAATGAAAGAAATTAAAATGAGAAATAAAACTTGTGATCGAACCTAATAAATGGTATAATAAAACCTTATTTGTTCGTTAAAGAAAAGCTTCCCTTCCTAAAAAACCCTAGTTTATACATTAGTAATAATATAATGACGTCCAAGTAAAAATAGGACACGTAGCTTACCTTACTTTGACTTCGCCTGTATGGAAATTCAACGACGAAGACTTATTTATAGTAAATATAAATGATAGTGTGAAACTTAACCTTCTGTGTCGAATTTCGACAATTTTTAATCGCTTGTTATAGAATTTCGTCAACTTTTAGTTGCTTGTTTTGTTATTTCTTCACAGATTGTCTTAGATGTATCGACGAAGACGTCCAATGGAGAAATAGGAAGATTTTTTTTTTTTGTAACGGACAAAGTACGGTTTAGGTGTTTGTGAAAAACCGTTGATGGTTACCATAGTAACGCTCTGATGTAGCAACATTACGCTACGCGCAAAGCTTGCCTTTGTTTTCACTCACTCACTCACTCACACACACGCATACTTGCTTCGGCAGTACATATACTAAAATTGGAACGATACAGAGAAGATTAGCATGGCCCCTGTACAAGGATGACACGCAAAATCGTGAAGCGTTCCACATTTTTGTTAATAACGACCCATTCGGGAGACCATATAGGGCTGTTATGGCAACGATCAAGACGCAGTCCCGGCAGCAGCCCACTTGCCCAACTCAGCTAGGAGAAATCGTTGCGGTGTTGTTTCCCAAGCAACCAGCGTACGACTACCCGGTGCCGCGGAACGAGAGTGAGGTAGTCCCTCCAATTACTCAAGAGGAATTACTCCGGGCCACCAGAAGAGTGGGCAATACTAAGGCGCCAGGGTTGGACAACGTTCTCAACACTGCATTAAAAGCAGCCATTGAAACTGCCCTGGAACTGTTCCTGGAGATGTACAACGCGTGCCACTTAGAGGGAGTATTTCCGACACAGTGGAAACGACAGCGACTCGTGCTGCTCCCCAAAGGTAACAAACCGCCGGAGGAAGCCTCGTCGTATCGACTTTTGTGTATGATGGACACAACCGGAAAAATCTTCGAGAGGATTATCTCCAACCGAATCGATGCCTCTGTCGGACATCGCCTCTTGGAAAACCAATACGGTTTTCGGAAGGGTATGTCAACCATCGAAGCCATTGGTCGCGTGGTAGCCACGGCGAAAGATGCAATCTTTGGAGTGCGCTGGACCCGTGGAGCCAAGAGATACTGCTTGCTGGCTGCATTGGATGTCAAAAATGCATTCAACTCAGCCAGATGGGATAGTATATGCAAGGCACTAGATCATCTGGGAACGCCAGCTTACCTGAGAGCAATGATCAAGAACTATTTCTGCGGTAAGCGCTTGATGTACGATACCGAGAACGGTCCTGAGCATTACGAAGTCTCTGGAGGAGTTCCCCAAGGCTCGGTCCTGGGGCCGTTGCTGTGGAACCTGATGTATGACGCGCTGCTGAAGACCCAGCTACCGCAGAGAGCAGAGATGGTGGCGTTTGCTGACGACGCAGGACTTGTCATTACGGCTAAGACACTTGAAAAGGTTAACTGCACCTTCGGAGAGGCATACGAAATCGTAAGAGAGTGGATGCAGTCGGTCGGTCTGGAGCTTGCGCACCATAAAACCGAGGCCGTACTCTTCACGAGCCGAAAGAAGGTCGAAACCATTACCCTGGACGTCGGCGATTGTGAAATCACGTCGCAACCCTATATCAGGTATCTCGGAGTGATACTGGATGCTCAGTTTTAAGCAGCATATTAAGAGCGTGGCTGCTAAGGGTGCAAAAGTCGGCACGGCACTAGCGCGACTTATGCCGAATATCTGAGGGCCCAAGCAGGCGAGAAGAACACTGCTCGCAACAGTAATAACATCGATACTGTTGTACGCTACGCCGATCTGGCACGAGGCACTTAAGGTTGCTTCATATCGAAGAGAAATGGTGTCGGTATACGACGAAGTAAGTTGCTGCCGGGTACCGCACCATATCGTACGAGACAGGGTGTGTAGTGGCGGGCATGCCACCGCTGGAAATCCTTTCAGACGAGCGAAGCAGGATCTATACCCGAGGACGGCGGACTTTTCTTGACAAGGAGAACATTGCCAAGGAGGAAAAGGCAGCGTTGCCACTGCAATGGCAGCAGCGCTGGGACGAGTCGCCTAAAGGCAGATGGACACATCGGCTGATTCCATCGCGTGGGTGAAACGCCACCATGGGGAAGTAGGCTTCTATCTTACCCAGTTCCTAACGGACCATGGCTGCTTTCGGAAATATCTCCACCGTTTTAAACTAGACGACAATGAGGACTGCCCGGCATGCAACGTGGCCGAAAACATTGAACATGTATTTTTCGCGTGCCCACGTTTCAACAACGAGCGAGACCAACTTCAGGAGCACCTCAAAGAAAGGATCACCCCAGATAACGTCGTGAATCTCATGCTCAATACAGCAGATTCATGGAACAATATCGAAGATTTTACAACGTTTGTCTTGAAAAAGCTGCGCGTGGAAGATCGGCATAGATATGAGTCAGAATAAAACCTTGGCGCGGCCGTAGCCGATTCCTTGCCCCTCGAAGTAATGCCTGACGGCGGTCCTGCGGGGTTACACAAGGCAGGGACTAAGGGAGGTGGTTTTAGCGGGTAAAAATCCCACACTCCTAGGTAACGCGGGTTACCTAAGGTCTTTTTTTTCGTTGAAAATTTCCACCTACCCACGGAAAAAAACACACACACACTCTCTCTCTCTCTCTAAAGAAGTTTTCACTTCAATAATTACAGTTAATAATGATATTTGTTAAGGTAGGGCTGACAAATAATAACGCAGAGTTATGATAGAAAAATATGATGTAATATTTATTATAAGAAACAGTGAAAAGGAATGTACTGCACATCTAGCCCAGAGCAAGATCGGATACAGACAGACCGTAAGCGTACAAGCGCCCTGTACAAAGGGACTCTACGGCCCGTAGAAGAAGTAGGGATAAGGAGTAGGGGAAGTTAGAGTGAGAAGACATAACGTCTTATATATACGCTCTTCTTAACAATATTGTGTGTGATATTGCTCGAAACATGGTAAAAATCTGTTAAAAAATAATTCATCTAAATAAAGGTAAATAAATTTAAGAAATAAGGAACTATATCTTTGTGTCTGTTGTCGGGAACAAAAGTAAAAAATATATCTTTAGTAAGCACTAACTTTATTCGATGCAAACATTCGGATAAGCGTCTCCAAACTGATTTGGCATTTTTTTTGTAATTTTTATACTTGAGGAATCTCGAGAGAAACAAATGATAAAAACAAAAGACATGCTACATTTCCAGCGAAAGATACTCGATTTGAAGTAACTCTAATCGTTCGTCATATGTATTATACAATGTACAATACGCGACATTTTATGCATAGCGGTTATAACCGCCCGTAGTATGTGAGTGGCATTTTATGTAGAGCGACTTTTGTCGCCTCTAGTACGTCAGTAGTATTTTATGGAGAGCGACTATAGTCGCCCGTAGCACTCTGCGGCCGAAGCCCTGATTATGCGGCCAAAATTCGAAAAAAAAGTTTCTTGTTGGGATTTTTTCATCATTGGGTTGGCTAAAAGGATTCCCTAAGAAACGAAAACCGTTCACAGTAACGTTCCTTTCCTTAAATCCCCTCCTCAATCTCAGTCGAAGTGTGGCCTTCGTCCGAGCGCTACACTATTGTAGTCACAGAGTGAACGGTAGACGCGTCTTTACGATCGTGTGAAAGTTCTGGAAATAAACAAAATCAAGCAGGACAAAATGGAATCTTCAACTGAAGGTTAGTAAAATATGTGAAAACATTTCTGGGAATTAATTGATAAATAGAAAATTGTTAGAAATAGAAATATAAGTGAAGGTTTTTTGTATTATTATTAATAAAATTTGAATTGTTAGATAAAAAAGTAATAGATTGCCGTACATTGCTGCTTTAAACTGTGTTGGAGGTTATACATAAAAGTATTATCTATTAAATAAAACAAAATTCAGCTGCCCCTAGCTGCCACTTGAATTTTTATGAATTTTTTTCAAAAATAAAGTAGGATATTTGTTTCAAGAGTTATAATAATAAATAAAAGAAATTGTTGAAATATTACGTTTTAAGTAAATTTAAGCTTATATTTAGAATGTAGTCGTCAATATATATAACCTTCCTAATAAGTATATGTATAATGATATTGACTGTTATTGTTTGGTAAGCTAACCGAAATCTCTCGAATATTCTCGAAACAGAAATCGGAGAGAGGTCCTTGATTTAAAATGTATTTAGAATAATCAAGAAACTTCGAGAAGGATCGACGGAAGTGTTTAGGACCATTGGTGGGGAAATGTATATATAAACACGGTGAAAAGGGCAGCGATAGACCTTCTTGATTATTGCGATGTAGACCTTCATGTTTCGGTGTGACAAGTTATATGTGTACTTTTTCTAATAAAACAATATTGTAATAAAGCAATATTGCAATATGCTATTTGTTTTTTAGGTTAAAATACTTCAACTACGGAAGGATTCACGAGACTGCAATTGTTTAATGTCATAAAAAATATCCGTACATTTCTAGTTGCCGAAAGTTGCCTGTTAAACCGCTCAAATCTTTGTCCACAGAAACCATTTATTTATTATCATCTTCATCTATAAATATTTAAGAAGAACAAGAAATGGTTGAAAGAAGCTCGGCCTCTGAGTCAGGTACAGATGTAGAGACTTACGACTGTTACGACCGCGATATCGACAATGAAAACTTTTTCTTGTAATATAATTTTATATTAATAAACTCTTAATTTGTACTATGTTTGTGTCACTATGTTTAATTTTAATAAAAATGTTTGTATCGCCATATTGCATTCCGCCATGTTGAATTTGTTCATTTTTGATAAATTCGTAGTCACAGACCCTAATAACCATAAAACAATAAGTTTGAAACCAGTTGCTAAATTTTTTTCATTTTTGACAAGTTTTTTCGTATAATACGACGCCATATTGGATCCGCCATTTTGAATTTGTTAATTCTGATAACGGATTCGTAATCAGCGGCCCCAAAAACCTCCTAATACGAAATTGCAGATCGTTTCCTTAACTTTTCGAATTTTGGCCGCATAATCGGGGCCGCACTGTGCGTAGTGGCGAAAGGGCTAAAACGTGAAAAATAAGTTTTCTTTAAGTTTTTCTTTAAGCTTTTCTTTCTCAAATATAAGATAGAAAGTAAATCACCTATAGAAAGAAACATGAGATCTCTTTCAGTTCTAAGCAAGATGGGAAGCTATTTCAAGAATATGTCTTAAATAAGATAAAGAAAAAAGAAGAGAGTAAACGATTGAAAAAAGAGCTAGCTGAGAAAAGGCAAAAAGATAAGGCAGAAAAAGAAAGAGCTAAAGAACTTAAAGCACGCCAACCGAAACGAAAAAAAACGAAGGAAGATTTACAGTATTCATCTAAGAGTTCAGATATTTGCTGTGACATATACGATTGTGTAGATAATGAAGATAATGAAAAACCTACCGAAGAAAATAAATTGGAAAGAAGAGAAATATTGGACAAGAATAAATGACTTAGCGTTAAAAAAGATGTTAATGAACATGTAATATTTTTATATGAAGGTGAATATTTTCCTGGAAAAGTCCTTTCTGTTACTGACACTAAAGTGACTATATCTTCTATGCAAAAACATGGGCGATTGTGGAAATTGCCAGAAACTCCTGACGTATTACATTACAAATTGGAAAAAATACTTTTTCATATTAATGAGCCTATCAAAACGAACAAAACACAAAATATTTACTCTATACCTGAATTAGATTCGATATGGAATTATAATTAAATTTATTTTTCATTAACTTTTAGAAATTAACTTCTATTTATATGTATTTGACTTTTTAGTTGTTATTTCTTCTAATTGATGTAAATAAACGATATTAAAATGATTGCTTTTATTGATTTTGGCTGTAATATAAATGGTCAACTACTAATGAAAAAATTGTCAATTACTGGTTTTTCTAGTTTCACAAATGGTCAACTTCTGATGCAGTGATTGACTTTCCATTAATATTTATTATTTTTGTATAACTAAACTTTTTTTCGAAAAATATCCTTTGCTATATGATGTCCGAAGTTCAAAGAATATCTTCAAGTATTAAGATCTACTATTTAATAAAAATGCAGGAAGTTACCACTATTCCAGATAAAAATTTCTCCTAACCGGTCGACCACTGGTGCCTTCACCTTATTTGATTTTATTATTTAATGAAAATTCGTGTCAACGATCACGAATGATCGTTTTAACAAACTCAATTTATACGTTAGAATTATTATTGAAAGAAAAACATCTGTAATACAAACTTTAGACACCATGAAATGATTTTACAATAAGACAATGCTTTATTGTTAAGTTGTCCAGGAGTATTTGGAAGTTTGAAACCATGTGTTGTATTCTTTTAAATTTAGTTCGAAAATTTAATAATTTTTTGCCTGCCAAAATTACATTTTTTACTCAACCAACATGGCTTATTAACGCTTCCAATCTTACGAAGAAATAAAAACGTGTATCTATTCGAGTATCGTTTCTAAAGATCGTTTAATCGCGTCAACTTTAACGTGTCGTTAATACACAAGTTGTTTGAAAAATAAAATATGAAATAATTTTTTATAATTTACAAACAAATTCAATTTTAATCTTTTCCATTTTCGGATATTATTTTTCTATTATTGTAAAAATAATTTTTTCTTTTATTTCAAATTTTTTTTTTCGAATCCCTTTTTTCAAACGTCGAAGGAGACGCACGTGCATAGTAAAATCGTATTTAACGAAAAAAAAAATCATCTTTTTCACATATTACGTTATATTATATCATTCACGTGTAATTGCAATTGATACTTGTGTTATTTTACAATAACATCAAATCATGGATTACCTACTTTACTGTAAGTACAATTAAATTTATTTTTATTAACATTTGCATGAATAATCAATGATATATATGTAAGATTTATTGAATTTAAATAGAAATATTTATTATAATAGAACAAATACTTAAATATTAAGGTTTAATATCATAATAAAGAGATAGAAATCGAAAAGAAAAGTAAGTAACAATAGTTAGGAATCTTAAACTTAATGTACACTCGTATTACACTCGTTCACTCACAAATAGTTGCACCGAATCAAGAAGGCGAAGATCGCCTTCTTCGCCGCGCTTATATACTCATTCAGCCCACCAATGGTCCCAATCACTTCCGTTAATCATTCTCGAAATCTCCAGACTATTCCCGACCGATTAAACAAAAGACCTCTTCCCGATTTCCGGTTCGGGAATATTCGAGAGACTTCGGGGTGCACGCTCGCTTTTCTTTCTTRCTAGACACACTCATATTCATACCGCTGCATGCATTCACACTTATACTCATATCGCTGCGTGCAATCACACTCATATCCATATCGCTGCGTGCACTCACACTCATATCCATATCGCTGCGTGCACTCACACTTATACCCATATCGCTGCATACTCTTACACATCTTTCACATTCATCAATTGTTTTCACGCACACCATACACTCGCACTCTTCGTTTTTCTCTACTCTTCCATATATTTGTACCGTTTATGTTGAAATTGGTGAAAGTCCAATTTTTCTTGTTTCGAGAAAATTAAAGGTTAGTATATTTGTTAATTAAAAAATTTAGGCAAATTATATGAAGTCTAGCAATGTTTCTACTAATTTATCAATATGTCATTTTGTTATATAAATTTGTTTTAGGCGAATTTGACTAAATTAATGTTCATTTACGGGCTGCAAATGGACTTACATCTCTTTCTAAATGAAAAAATTGTACAAATCGTTTAATTTCAACTTTGAAAAATCAAATATCATTTAAAATATACTTTATATTAATCCAGTTTTGTTTACAAATAATGACAAGATATAGAATAGAAGCAGCATTTTTAATTTTAAACGTTATTTACATTTTTAAAATTGCAAGATATTGGTAGTATTTACTTATGCTCTGCATATGGCAGTGTTTTGAAATATTCATGATGCACAAGAGGTATACAAGGTAATAACTACTTGATATCTTTATATTTTTCATAACTAATAAGTCTGACATCTTTGTACAAAGGCGCCAGGGCTATTTTTTTAAATTTTTTGTGATTTTCTAGAACGTATAGATAATTTACAGTTTTAAATTCTTTGTCCTTTATCGATGTTTTATATAAAATAGTGTATGGTGCACCTTTAACCCTTTCGCTACGGCAGGGTCTTCCGTAGGAACGTCACCGCTGTACGGGCCCGCGTGCTGCCGAAGTAGCGCCACTGATCGGACCACTGCGCCGAAAAATGTGCACATCGCGCTAACGTGGCTGACGTCGTCTATAGGCGACGCTCGTACACACAGGACATCGCGCGGATGTCGTCTATAGGCGACGCTCGTACACACAGAACATCGCGCGGATGTCGCCTATAGGCGACGCTCGTAGCGAAAGGGTTAAGAAACCTCATTCAACATATTTGCAACCAATTTACCTTTTCTTCATTAGTGTTTCTTCTCATCTGGCTTTTGATTGTGTTTTGGATATTTTTTGTTGAAACGAAATTCTCTCATTTTATTTCATGTAAAATGAATTTATTATATTTTCTACATTGTGTTATTAAATCATAATAGTCCTGTGGTTTATATAGGAAATTCTTTTTCCCTTTTTTTTTATCAGGTTTACCGGAAAGTCATTACCGGTTTTTTAACAGATGTCGCTAGGCTTGAGTATGCAATGTTATTGTACGATCCGAAATAATCGTACGGCAACTAGCTTTATTCAAAATGTGCGCTACTGATTCTATCGATTACGATTTTAGATCGATACTCGTTCAGTGAAGCCAGATCGTAGAATATTCCCAGTGAACACAATTACATCAAAATGACGTCAAAATGATTTTGCGCTATGTCAGGATTTACGTAAGATATAAGTCAGATATGAGTCACATGTGACTTATTATTTCACACTTATTGATGTAAGACTTTTACGTAATAAATATGACGTTAAGCTGACTTGACGAAACAAAAGAACAAAAAAGCAATGATGTCATACATATGTCTAGTTGTTGCTGAATTTCTTACTACTATCTGACGTATAATTTTTTTTACCCCCGGGATTTGAACTCGGGAACATACGATTACTGGATGGACATTACTACTGGATGGTGATTTGCCCCACTGAGCCATGCGAACTTGTATTAATTTCTATTATATTACTAATCTATATACAATTTACAATATTATTAATTATAATTAATAAATAATATTAAATAATAAAATATAACATAAATTAATAATATAAATTATAATTAACACGTTCCGTGCCACGTGTACCACCGGTGGTACAATAACCATTAGACATATTTATTTAATGCACTGAAAATCTATACTTATAAGGTGACTTACCGTCACTGTTTTTTTAAATATATATATATATATATATTTAGGGCGGGTCAAAAAAATTAATTATTTTTTTTTTACAAGTGCTGCGGAAAAATGGGTTTGCTAGATACCTTAAAAAAATTCTCACCAAATATAAGCTCTTAATTTTAATAGGAAAATCCTCCGCATCGCAGTTTTTTATTTTTTTCTCAGTCCAATAGAATAAAATTCATACCTCATCATTAATTGATTGTACAGAAAAATGTTCTGGAAGAATTTTGTAGGAAATTTAATGCTCTACAAAAAAGATATCTTATATTTTTTCCGTAAACCTCACCATTTGAATTATATTGAAGATTTAAATTTGATGATTTTTAGAAAAATTTCATTTTTGTTTATGAATTTTATAACTCGACAATAAATGACTATTATAAGATGCGCAATACAAATTTTTGTAGGAAATTAACTGCTCTATAAAAATGGTGTCTTATGTTTTGGCGATTAAATTAAGCGTTCAAAAGATATTCAGAGACAAAAATCAGTACACATGAAAGTTTGATGATATATATATATATATATATATATATATATATATGTGGGGTGTGTTGAAAATCGAAGAGGTTGTGTGTGTAAGTCTGTGTGAGTCCAAAGGTCTGAGGGGCTTTGTGTGTAAGTCTGTGTGAGTCCAAAGGTCCGAGAGGTTGTGTGTGTAAGTCTATGTGAGTCCAATGGTTCGAGAGGTTGTGTGTGTAGGTCGGTGTGGGTCCAAAGGTTCGACAGGTTGTGTGTGTTAGTCGGTGTGGGTCCAAAGGTCCGAGAGCGTTTGGAAAATGCAGGGTGGGGGAGAAACCTCATAAGGAGAGGACGGTCACGCGTCGGGGGTTGTTTTTTCGAGGGAGTAGCGTGGAGAGAACCGAGTGACGAGAGCGAGGGAGAATAGCGAGTAGAGAGTAGCGAGTGAGTAGTGATTCTGTGAGTAGTGAGTGAGTGCGATAAGTTGCGAAGCGTTATTGTAATTGTAATGGTAATTGTAATTGTAATAAGCAATTATTTGTGAGAATAAAGAGTATCTTTTATATCTCAAGTAGTGTCGGCAACACGGGGGAATTAGATATCCTTAGCCGGATACAGAATAACTGATTTCCTTACATATATATATGGGGCATTCAACGTTAAATTGGTCATTTTTGTCCCCGACCCCTTTCGATTTGGCTGAAAGTTTTTTATCCTATGCTACCCTATGAAAAACAATTTTCAGAATTATTTCAAATTTTTTTACCAAACCCAAAAAAAATGTATGAAAAAAATGGCTCTTTTCTTTGAAATGGCTATAACTTCTTTAAAATTCAACCTATTGTAACGTTTTTTTTTTTAAATATTTGTTTTTAAATGTACTTTTCAGAAAAAAATACAAAAAAATTTCAAAATTATAAAATCCATGAAATTTTCGTATTTTTTTTAGAAAAACCGTTATTTTCTCGAAGTTCGCCATTTTTTATTTTTTTTTATTTTCTAGAAAAAAACTTTGTCGAAATCTGCGATTATCCTTGCCAGTCCCAGAGTAAGTTGAGTTAGTTTCCTATTTTTTTTATTTAATTGAAAAAAAATTTGTAATTAATTTTTTTTTCAAATTAAATTAATGCAATTAAACAATTTTACAATATTATATACTTAATTTATAGTCTCAAAATACAAAGTTTAAAAAAAAAATTCAATCTTTCGTATTTTGCTGTAAGAATATGATGGAATTATTACGTCATTTTTTTGTCAGAACATATGACTTAATATTGAGGTCATAAATAAAGTCACTTGTCACTTCAAAAATTTGAAGATGACTTTATTACATACGTATGACATCATTTTAAGGTCTTGCGTTCACTGGGTTCCGTCATGTGTACGAAAAAATTTGAAGATGACTTTATGACGTACGTATGACATCATATGAAGGTCTTGTGTTCACTGGGTTTCTACCCCATCTCTGGAGCCCAGCACGCCTCGCACACAAAGAAATGTTACGTGTCGGGAAACCGAAAGAAGCTGAGGGAAGTCGAGATTAGCTGCGCGACAGAGGAGAAATAATACCCCCACCACGCGCCGCGGAGAAATACATGACACAATACACATTGTTTTACACATTGTTTTATACATTGTTCAAATATTTTTATGTCCATAAACCTTCGGCTCGGGTGACAATATTCCGCGGGTCGGGATGTCATACTTTTCTCCCGTGATGAGTATACATTTTTTTCTCACACCGGTATCGAAAGTTCGGTTGTAATTAAATAATTATATACTATTAATATTTTGCTGTTAGGTTAAAAGGAATTATAGTTCACATGTTTTTCTTCCCGGGCGGAAAGCGTCAACTTTTTTCCCGCTGCAGCTGTGCAAAACGAAGTTGCCGCTTTCCGTCTCCCTTTCCTCCCGCTGTGCAAAACGAAGTTGCCGCTTTCTTACTATACTGCCCTAGGTATGTAATATACTTTTTTATTTGTTGTCAATTAATAAATTTTGCGAAAATTATGTAAATTTAAAAACAAGCAAGGGGTCCAGGGGCAAAGCCCCTAGCAAAAAAATTAGGGGGGTCGGGAGCACAGCCCGGCAGGGGTTCGGGGCGGAGCCCCCTACTTAAAAAAATTTAAATATAAAAATAAAATAAAATATAAAAAAACTTAAAAAAAAAATTTTAATCTTTTCTATCTTGAACCAGATAAAATCATTTTTATGTAGCCAGCTCTTAGACTATATTCAAAGGGAGTTTCTTAACTTTGGTTGATGCGCTCACCGACATGTCGAACTTAGGGAAACATATGTACCTTTGAAAGTTTCTTTCCAATAGGGCGCTTCAGACAGTTGTGACATATCAAGCAACAAGGCCGAATTATAAGAAAGCGTGGGAAAATTTATTAAAAACGTTCGACCGGCAACGTATATTCCTGGCGCTAACCATCGACGCGTTCATAGACACATTCCACAGCCAAAAACCACGTCGATAGAAGCGATGACCAAGCACGCGAGCGATTTACGGGTCCACGCAGAAACTATTACTTTCTTTAACCCTTTCGCTACGGGGCGGATCTCCGCCGCGGTACTCCCGCAGTACGGCGCGCTACACCGAAACAGTGTACGGTGCACGCAACGTTCGAGCCAGTGTCGTAAGACTGATGATCGAGGCATTTGGTTTATTATTGAAGCCCGTAAAAAACAAATGATGACAAACAAATGATGGAAAGGAAAGGGGTTAAAGGCAATTGATTAACCAATAGTAGGAGGGTCTACCTACCAGTATCTCCCGAAGGAAAATCTTATGTTTTGGGAAAGGGACACAATGCATAAAGAATCGTGATCTAGAATGTTATTTCCTTTTATGATATCGTACATGCTTAGATATGAATCAGAAACCTTCAAAGGGCCCGACACGAAATGACGGGTTTTTATTGCACCATATGTTTCTTTGATTATTGAGATAGTTTGGCAATTTATGGCCCTTCGGAATTTCTTAATGTTTTAGGTAGACAGTACCTTATACCTGCTGCCTATATGGTTTTCTTCAAATGAAATTTAATATATGAAAAAATAATTGAATATAAGTTATCGTCTACACATGGTTTGGTACCGAACATATACAATTACGCGACATCTTCAGCGAGAGCGACTATAGCCGCTCGTAGTATCTCAGCGGCATCACATGGAAAGCGACTATAGTCGCCCGTAGTACCTGAGTGGCATCACATGGAAAACGACTATAGTCGCCCGTAGTACCTGAGTGGCATCACATGGAGAGCGACTATAGTCGCTCGTAGTAGCGAAAGGGTTAACGCACCACACGTACTGATGGTCCGCCTTGGCGAACGCACCTTACCCCGCGACCTTCGGCAAGAATGGGACAAACAATAAGATGCAGATAATTATCCGACCATGGATCAGCTTTGTGATTTCGTAAACGAGTATACACTCCGTAGTGTAGCGTCGCCGAATGTCCCATCGCCATTGAGAAACGAAATCTACACAAAAGGTAGACATCCCGAGAAGATGACTTTACGACCGCGAAAGCGACAGGATATACGTCCAACGCGTACGTTCCTTACCCGTACTTCAACTTACTGCATTGTTTGCAAACGCGATGAACATCCTTTATATCAATGCCTTCGATACAATAACATGACGAAACTAGACAGATTGGCAATGGTCAAACGGTACGAATTATGTAGGAACTGCTTGCGGAGGCACTGGGGTCCATGCAAGGTTTCGCGTTGTCAAATCTGTCGCCGGCTCCATCATACGTCACTACATACAGACAATGACAAACATGATACCATGAATCGGGAGAGCACGGCCCCCGCGAAGGAAGGGACCGCGTCGATATCCCAAACTAAACTCGTTCCCGTATGACTAACACCGATCTTTAATGTTAACGCGAGCAGTGTACCGAATCAATTCCTTATGAGCGCTATGTGCCGTGTTAAAAGGGGAGATGGGACTTTTAGACAATGTCGTGCGTTATTAGACACGTGCGCCGCCGCACACTTCATTACCAAGAATGTCGCGAGAGAACTACGTGTGACGTTCCGCCACGATTCGCCTACCTAAATTTTTCGCTGTAATATAAATCCAGTTGCGCGAGATATCATTCCAGTAGTTCACATGAATAACAATAGAAACAATTATAAGTAGTACATATAAGAGATTAATTATTACTTGCATTGCTCCATATTCACTCTCTATATTGAAACGAACTATTGGAAAGGTTGTCCCTTGCAAGGCACATACCGGAACCATAAATTATCTCCTGAAGAACCTATTTCTTAGAACAAAGAATACCATTCTTCCTCCAGTGTCGCACGTGCCTGCTTGTCTCCAAAGCCACGTATAGAATCCCACACTGCACTAAGATTTTCCGTTGTACTAACATCCATTGCCCCAGGAATATTTCCTTTTGAATAGAGCTCTTTCTTTTAACCAGCGTGGAAAAGTAACAAATATCGAGGAAAGGAATTGTATATGAGACTCGTCATGTGTAAAACTAAAAGGTTTCAATAGCCACCAACCTTCTCCAATTCTATCTAACAAGATGGAATGCTAAATGCGATAGCTATAGATAGAGACGAAAATTGTAGAATATTTGTCGACAGAAAGATACGCCGTCCTAATACAAGTAAATATAATATATATTTTTTTGAAACTCAGGTAGATGAATTTTTTTTCTCTTTCACTTTTCACACGTTCTGTGAATGTGAGATATCTTTATAATGGGTTAGCATACACAAGTATTTCTTTTTGTGTTGCAACTAATACCTGTAGATGCTGTTAAAGAAGGGAACAATTGTGGTAGTATTTTTTTCGTTTCATCGGGTTTTGAATTATAACGATTTTAAAATCTATTTATCATTTCCATTGTTTTTTTTCATAATATTAAAAAATTTTTTAAAAATTTATTTTTTATATTTTTTTTTCTATATTTGTAAAATAAGTTATATTATTGTATTTTTATTGGAAATATAAAGTAAATAAGGTTTATTTGTTTTTGTCACGTGTCTAGTTTCTTCTATTTAAAAATTTTTCTATTTTATTGAAAAATTAGTATAAATTTCCTAAATACGAAAACATTATAATTAAAAAATATGTCTTTGGATATTTATAAGAAAAATATTCTACAATGTTGTTTAATTTTTTTTTCTCTGATGTATCTGATGATCATTTCACTTTTTTGTAAAATATTGCAGACAATACAATTATTATATTCTATATATTTCCTAATTATTATTTATAATATTTGCGAAATAAATACTTAAATATTATTCTGTTTTCAATAAAAAAGAAACATTTATAAATATAAAAGAAATACCACGTTTGGTAAAATAAAAACAGACCATGCACCTTCTTTCTTTATTTCGACCGTCGGTTGGTTTGGACCTTATATTTTGTCGCATACCTACGTGCTTATCTCTGTTTATTCTTTTACCTTTCTATCGCTCGTACCTACAAACATTTCGAGTATCGAAAGAATGCGTGTCCACGCTTTGTAGTATGCAGTCGCACACAAACACACACATATATAACCAGGAGCGATAACTACGAAGCATAGCATAAAGAGAAGACCGAGAATAGGAAAAACTGTATAGCTATATTCCGTCTCATTCTCTCGCAGGCTAAATCCTGTATACTTGTCTCTTTTCCTCTCATTATTTAGTATAGCAGCCGTTTCATAGCTCCGTTTCATAGCTTCGTTTCCTGACCGACCGCGTTTATGTATTTTTCAGATAACTCCGATTCTTAAGAAGTTTTCACTTCAAAAACCTCTCCGAAGATTTCCTTCGCATTCATAGTATCGAGAACCCCCGCTTATGTTTCAACACATGAAACATAACGTTAAAATGACAACTACAACGCAGGAAAGCAACCCTTACCGAAATCCTGGAGAATAAACATACCTCCTTGCAATTAAATATTATAAACAATTCTCTTGAGCCATCCCTCGTCCTTTCCTTCCCCCGACTGAGTGGCGCCAAGCTTGGATACGCCTACCAAAGTCACGTAGGATTAACGGTAATCCATTCCTGGAATATTCCAGAACAAAAGAATAATTATAAATAACTATTGTCCTAAGCCAAGGAAACCCGCGAAACTATGTGTACAAACAAACGATTGAGTATGTAATTCTTAAATATGATCGAAAGTACTGAATATGTTGTCTTACTACTGAATTGTATTAGAATATAATTGATTTAAGGATGATAAAATGATTATTGATTAGAGATTCACGAAACGTAATCTATTAAGAAATGATAAAGCGTAATTATCTAAGAGATATTGAATGTATGATAAGAACTAGAGAGATAGGAATTCGTAAATGATAATTTAGAATATACAAGAATAGTATGTGCATGTATTAGTAGTCCACAAGGACATAGAATGTTCTAGAACAGAGATGCATAGGAAGCTTGGACCAGCTAAAGCCAAAGAGTGGGGGTACCAAAGCTACTCCCTTCCACGAAGGATTTTTGGGGGATATAAAAGCCAGAGGACATCGCCCCCGCGGTTCACTTATAGTTTTCCGGTCATTTATATTCTCACCGGTCACTTGTAGTTTTTCTCGTCATTTACATTTTTCACCAGTCGCTTACAATTTTCACTCTTTATTTATATTTTTACCAGTCACTTATTGGTCAGTTGCTACTTATAATTATTCAGCAATCTTCACATTCGCTACTAGCGTTCCAGCTCTCTATTCATTGTTTGAATATTATTCAATTCTGTTAATTAGTCAACGATAAATAATTCGCCTTTCAAGTCATTGTGTTATTATTCGACCTTCCATTGGAAAGAAGCAGCCCCAAGCCTCCTGCGCAAACTCGAGAACAACCTACCACTGTACTACAAGCTGTAAGTTATAAACCTCTTTTATTTTCATTAAAACCATTGTTAAATCAGAGCTGCGGTTACCAATATTTCTCCTTTCAATCAAAACTTCTTCAATCTACCCCTTTACCGTACGCACTTTGTCATATTTTATCACTGTTTAAAACGAGAAAACGAACCAGTCTGGTCCCGGTTAAACTCGGTGAATGCAGAGTGACGACCATAAACAGGCATACTTATACTACTTACTTAAATTCGTCCTCTAGGACGTAACATACGCTTGCCGATTACATCATATTCGATTCTCATCCACGTTATTAATGATACCATAACTCGAACGACAGGCGTTATTGAGATAACCATTCAATCGCAAGACAATTAATATAGTCGAAATCTTTCGCTGCTCATCGTCCCTAAGATAGCCGATCAGGTACCTAGCGAAGTCTTCCCGTGAGAACTCGTTAAAATCCCGCTCGGTCGAAAACTGGCGAATCCCCAGTTCCATTTGCCACGACCTGTCGACATCTTGATAGGTTCCGGAGCAACGTTAGTACTCATGTCAGTAGAATAATTTTCCTTGTCACAAGGACATGGTGATTTGATACTCTAGAAAACGCAATTAGGTTGGGTAGTCGACGGTGGAATCGAATCTGACGGTCATAAGGGAAACCATACGTTCTTTGCAACGACCGAATTAAGGGAACTGTTATGGCCTAAATTTCTCAATGAAGAGTCCTCTGGCGATTTTGTATATGCTATGAAGTGGAGAATAAAGGGTTAGGTTCAGGTGTAAAATAAAACACGTGATTGAGCCGATAAAAGATGCGAAGCTTTATTGGCTTGTCAGGAAAAGCCTTGCGGCATAAAAACCCTGGATGATATTGGTAAAATACAATGATGAAATCTACCACGTGGCGTCGCCACGCGGGAAACTATATTTCACGAGAAAATTATATAATGGAATGATCTCACCTCTCGCACTCCTCACGTATAGCGATCACAACCTTAAGGGTTGTGGGGTTGAATAGTCTTACGTTCACGAGTCGGAAAGATTAAGATGTTCTCTTTGTTGTTCCTTGGGAATCCTCAAATCCTTTTTTGAGTATAACTTCTATGTTCTTTAGATGTTGAAGATGTGTCGTGGAATAGAAAGAATGTCCCTTTGTACTGGCCCAGCAGGGCGTATGCACTAGGGGTGTGAGAAGTGGGATGCGAGAGGTGGGGGTAACTATCGTAGCGCTTCGTTAGTCACAGGTAGTGTTCTATCCCCGTAACGAGTATCGATCTTTGAAATTTCCTTCTCGAGTTACTAGCAACGTTAAGGCGCGTTTTTCTTAACGCGAGGAACGGGCCGTGGGCAAGGAACAGGCCAATGAGAACCCGTGATGTAGGGAGAAAGAAATTTCCTATTTTAACTTTGATCTCCTGGGACTTTTATTCACAGTATGTGGTGTACCACGTGTTAGAGAAATACAAAGAAAGTTTTATATAGAGTACAAAGAGAAGCGCGACTAGCCGGTTCGGCGGACCATGAGAGAGTGTCCGAGTGAATGAACTCCAGTGATCCCAGAGACTTTAGTTCGTTTGATGGACACAGGGGCGCAAAATTATCGTACGCGGCACAAAATTGTCGTACGCCCCGGGAAAATTTGAAATCCGACTATTTCTCGGACAGAATTTTGAAAAAGTCCAAAAAAGTGTCCAAGTTCCAACATTTTCAAGTTAATGACCTTTTTATTTTTTTTTTTTTTTTTTTTTTTTTACTCATCAAGTTCCCAAACCCTATCATGGAAACGATGAAAACGATCGTCGAACGGGAGATCGTGCTGGGAGTGGTGGTGGGAGTGGTAGTGGGAGTGAGGGTTGGGGTGGGGGTGCACCTTTGGAAAATTTGTTGACTAAAAAGCAAAAAAGTTCCAACTTTTACAAGTTTTTTTTTTTTTTTTTTTTACTCATCAAGTTCCCAAACCCTATCATGAAAACGATGAAAACGATCGTCGAACGGGAGATCGTGCTGGGAGTGGTGGTAGTGG